>CM052132.1:16547804-16597030 GCA_028454255.1 Halictus ligatus | reverse complement strand
TCATAACTTCCTGGCAGACTGTATAATAACATAATAGATAATAAATCGGGATTTATTTCAACATTCATTTCCTGCAGCTTGTCCACTGCGTCAAAAAACTTATTGATGTGTTCCCTCACATCATCACCTTCCTGCATCTTTTGCAGTGTCAATTTCTTAAGCAATGTGGCCTTTCTCGCAGGCCCTTTCGAAGCATATATAGACTCTAGCTTCAACCAAGTCTCACGTGCTGTCTCGCAACCTTTTAATTGTTTTAATTCCGCGGGTGCAATACTTAATATTAAATCTGACCTGGCTTTTCTGTCGTTAGTCATCCACTTGTTATACGCGGTCACCGAATCCTCGTCACCGTCTACAATTTCTGGCTTCACTTTCTCACCAGATACATACATACTGCCAATAATCATTCTTCACCAGTAATGCCTCAGCTTGCATTCGCCACGTGTCATAATTATTTTTATTTAATGCTTCAACCCTTGCTAAATTCATATTCATTTTTGGGTATTCCACACACGTGGCAAAATTAACCTCTCTCACAGAAATTTTTACTTTTATTTCTTAAATACTTTTCTTTATTTAGCTCTGGGCCCATAACCTGTTAGAAAACGGCATGGAAGAGAGGTTTAATTGAACTTCTCTTCCATACCGTTTTCTAACAGGAAATGAAGGTGATTAATATTTGAGCCGTTTATTTTCAAAGTGGCCTAAGTCCATTTGCCAATTTTTTTCTTTTTTCTTGCCCGTAATTACGTGTACAACTTCAAATTAGCTGTCATAAACAACATTTGCTGTTAAGTATATTCAGAGTATATACGATTATTTTGGACACATAAGTTTTCGCAGTTAGTTCAATAATTAAAACCATTACTTTGGAAGTGGCCCAAGTCCAATCCATTATTGATAATGTCCGAAGGACATACAGCATACTTTATACCAGTAAGAGTTCCTGTATAAAGTACGGGCTTATTATTTTACTGCATAAAATTCCGCACCATGTGTTAACGGTCCACGGTCTTTGCTTTTCTACTTCTCTTAACCATCTTGGATTAAGAAATAGTATTTCCCGGCGATTGAAACATTTTTCATTGATTGAAGAATACGTCGAGTGTCCCTCTTTTTATTAATCTATTTTTATTAATATTCCTGATCGAATGTCAGTTTAATAATAGTAGTGCCATTTTCGGCAACAGAGCTGCGTCGTTGCGTAACTCCTGCAGAATCCGTTCTGAAATTGTTACCATACGATTAGCGTTCGTAAACAGCTCCCAAACTATTAGTTCGTACATTCTAATTATGGCAATAATACGGGAGTAGTAAAACACAAGCGGTGAAAAGAATTTCTCATCATAGTATACTCAGGTACACTCTGCACAAAGGTTCAAAATTATATTTCAGCGGTGCCATTGTCCCCAATTAATAAACTAAATTGTCAGAGCCATCTGACATCGGTTAAAACACTTTAACCTTGCTGAACTCGTAACAGGATCTTTGGTGCTAACTGCGTCTTTAGATCGTACAAAGGTTAAACATTATATCTCAGTGGTGTCATTATTCCTAATTATTAAACTATGATAAATAGTCGGAGTCCTTTGATGTCGGTTAAAACACCCCAACCTTGCTGAACTCGCAACAGGATCTTTTATGCCATCTACGTCTGTAGATCATACAAAGGATAGAAGTGATATCTCAGCGGTGCCATTATTCCTAATTAATAAACTAAATTGTCAGAGCTCTTTGATGTCGGTTAAAACGCGACAACCATGCCGTGCTTACGTCGGGACCGAGTGTAGAATTGGTATAATTGTTGTTAACAACGCGGAGACAGTTTTGAAGTAGAAGCCACGGGATTAATGATTGCAGCGGGGCCATTTAGGTTCGCTCGCGCATTCATTCTTTCGTGAATTAAGTGGACGCCGCCGTGGATACGGTTTAATAATAGCGTAGCGATGAATCACAAGGGTGCGCTGCATTGCATATCTTGTTGCAGATTTATTGGTCGGCCTGATATCCGTCCTAACGGATATAATTTGGCGGATGACGGTGACCTGGCACGCGGGCAACGTCGCCTGCAAGCTGATAAAGTTCATCCAAGTTCTCGTTACCTATAGCTCCACCTACGTGCTCGTCGCACTGTCCATCGATAGGTACGACGCCATCACCAGACCGATGAACTTCACTGGCAGGTGTAAGTACTGTTGTCTTTGTCCTGTTTGTTAATAGTCCGTCCACCCTGGCGCATACTAATCACGCTGCATCCACCTCTGAAGAAGTGGATGCCATTCAGTGCAGCGGTCTCCGTTGTTCTTTGAAAATGTGCTGGAGCTGTTATTTTTATTTATTCTTCGTCGAAAAATTTGAGACTATTGTCGAAATGTTGCTGAAAGGATATAGAAAGATCCTGTAACGATAATCCTTGTGGTTCTATCATTAACCCTTTCGCTACTAACGCCGGATATATCCGGCATCCACATGATAGCCCGTGGAGCCTAACGCCGGATATATCCGGCATGCACGATGTGATTTGTTGCAAAATCCTGAGATGGTAGACAAATTTTGAGACCAGATTTGAAATAAGCGTGAAAGAATCGATGGGAGATGGTGTATAGTATAATAAAAAAAAAATTTTCCGCGCGTGGTATTGGAAAAACCACAGTTTTCTTGAAATCGTCCAAGTGTAATGAATTTTCTCAAGGTTAAAAAATGTTGGTACCATAGTCACCCTATTTTCCCCACATTCTACAAAGTTTCAGCTTTAATTTTTAAAAAATTTCATCGCTCTACCTCATTTCTATCGAAAGTTCTTTGATTTTGAATCCGGTTTCGTCCAAATTGCCCACTGTGCGGAGCGGCGGACCGAACCGCCGCAGCGAAAGGGTTAAAAAATCTCAAAGTGAACCTGAAATGTATACAGACCACAATGGCGCATTAAGGCGACCATTGTCCTCGATCTCTTACGGCAAGCATAATTTTCATTTCTTTTTCGTGTTAAAATTCGTGAAGTGGCTAAACGAGCCCTCGAAGATACCACGCCAGGAAACGTATTGATCTTATCATAAAAAAATGCCAAAGTTAACTTAAAGTATTATACGAATCACAATGCCCCATTAAAGCGACCATTGTGCTCGATCCCTTACAGCAAGCATGATTTTCATTTTCTGTGCATGCAAAAATTCGTGCACACTGCTGAAAGACGACTGAAAGAGTCCACAAAGGTCCCATAACAAAAACATTGCTGATTTCTTCATAATAAAATGCCAAAGTCAGCCTAATTTATGCCCAGTTCTGAGTACCCTGTTAAGCGAATGTTCGGTCACAGTACCGGCTACCAGTAAAAAGTCCGACTAATTGGGAACTGTCTCAGAAACGGTCGGTTCGCCACGAAGCCGTGAGTTCGTTAATGTCGCGACATCGACGTCCGGGGATCGTCGTTAACGTCGCGGAGGTTCTCCGCGTTTTATTTCGTTACGGTTTTTCACCTTTCGACCCGGCGCGCGGCGTCGCGGCCGCGTTTCTTCTGGGATAAAATGAGAATAAAACGATGACGTTGTTGGTAGATTGTTTGCTGAAAGCGATTTCTTGGCTGGAAGTAAATACTCGACCTAGCCGGGAAAAGGCAACAGAGAGGGGGAGAGAGGGAGCTGCTTCGGAAAATATCCCGGAGATGTCGGAATTACCGTTGTCCGCGATGACATGTCGCCGAGTTTGCAGCAGACGATGTTCTCCCGTCGTTCCTCGCGACATCACCGCGAAGCAATCGATGACAACGACGTCCCGCCGTCGACCGATCATTCCATAAAGCCGGCTTTCTACTCGACGACCCGGGAAAACGGGAATATCTTAACGAACCGTGGAACATGGCGTCGTTTGTCGGGATAGTCGTCTGAAATTGCCGTAAGAAATCCATGGAAAATGCGCTCAGCTACTGGAAGAACGTGGAGACACTAAGTTTTAATGACTTGGAGTCATTAATCGCTTTAACGGTCCCAAGTTCCCCTAGATTCGCGAAATCTATTCGAACAAGGAAGGTAGAATATACTGTGGGGCCACTTTGTGATTTTTTTCCGTGAAATTGGGAATTTTTTTATGGTGGGACTTGTATGTACGCCGTTGGTCATGCTTTAGCAATGTTAACTAATTTTTCAAGCACATTCATTCGTTTTATATGGAATATTATTCTGGATATACTTTATGTGAACTTCAACAATTTTTTATTATGAAACTATAACGTGTTGCGTTACGGAGATTTTAAACCATCGTTCGACAATGTTCACAAATTTTTTGACTGACGGAAAATCAAAATTGAGCTCACTGTAAGCGATCAAACACATTGATTGGTCTTAACAGAGTATTCAGGTCTATATACACTTCGGACCAACTTTGGCATTTTCTCGCAATCTCAAAACTGAATACTATGATCTAATGTCCTATGAGCAAATGTTCATTCAGCCGTTCGGTAATTAAAAATACTTAGGCGCTTTTAAGGATCGAAAAAACGATTTCCGGGGAAGCGACCGGGCTAACGACGATCGTGTTAATAACACGAGGACAAAAGTGCATCGTCGGAGTCAGCCAACCGTGGAAAGTTCGCAAAAGTTTCTTTATTGCACTCCGCCCGTATTTTTCATCATTACCGTGTGGGCAGCTGCCACGGAACTTAGAAAGAAGCTCGAAAGAGAACGGAAAAGTTTCGGGATCCGCGAGGCACCTGCATCCGTTCATTTACCTCGTAAGCCGCGGGCCGCTAACGTTCAGACCGTTTATAAAATTGCCGCCACCGCGAAAGTCGATTTAATATCGGTCCTACTCAAAACCATGCTGAAACCGCGCCAATATCCACGGGATTTTCATATGTGGTCGCAGGGTGGAGGGCGAGGGCGTTAGTGGTCGGTGCTTGGACCCTGTCTGCACTCTTCAGCGCCCCCATCATCTTCCTCTACGAGGTGAAACTCATACAGGTAACGAACACACCGAGAAACCACTATTCTTCTCCATCATTAGCTTTAGAAATTAATTCGGAGCTTGGAAATGGTTCTACATCGAACTTAGACATTTTCCAGCCATTTTAAGATGGTCAATTGTCAATTTTGACAATCGTGGATAGATGGACAATTTTTGTGCATTTATAGAATTTACAAGAGCTGGAAATATCGGAAAATATGTGTATTAAAATTGTGAAGATCGGAATAACCATTTCTGAGTATACTTAATATTATTATCGTACGATCTCGATGTATACAGGGCGGAAATAATAAAGCGTCACAGACGAATAACTCCAAACATATTGATTATATGCAAAAATGTTTCAGATGAAAGTTGTTCAGTACCAAGGGGAACATCATGTGATGGAACTTTTATTTTTCCGGTGAACACTCCAAGGTGAGATGAAGGTCAACTTTCTTTTTTTAAAGGGAATGATATGTTTTTATATCTCCCATCAAGTAGTGCGTTTTAAGATGATGTTCAATGACCTATGACTCAAGTCCATTCAAGGTCAAACTTGCAGGGAAATGTAGATGAGGTGTAATCATTTTCTTTATACTTTATTTTGATGTGTGTTCAAAATGAATACCTCTTAGTTCAATGCACTTAACAATTCTTTGTTTAAATGATTCTCTAACTTTGATCAACATTTCAACATTTATCTTATCACAAGCTTCGCGTATTCTGACTTTCATGTTTTCACGCGTCGTAGGCTTAATGGACATTAAGTTTTTAATGTGACCCCATAGAAAGTAGTCGAGTGGTGTTAAATCCAGCGAAGGGGGCGGCCAGGCTACAGGTCCTCGTGGACCTATTGACCTTTCTGCGAAGATTTCATTCACTGCTGTATAGCGAGAGTATAGCGCACGATGCGGAGGCGTACCGTCATGTTGCATCCACATAACGCGCCCTTTATTTAAAGGTACTTCTTCACATAATTGGGGTAGTACATTGTGTATAAACTTAACATAAACTTGCCCAGTTAAATCTCCTTTGAAAAAGTACGAGCCAATGACAAAAGTTTCGATAATGCCATTCCAAACGTTCAAGGTCCATGGATTTTGAAACGCCGTTGTTCTCATCCAATGCGAATTTTGAGCTGCCCAGTAGTGCATGTTATACCTGTTTACATTGCCAGTATTTGTAAATATTGCTTCATCAGAAAACAGAACGTTAGGTAAAAACGAAACATCTTCAACTATCTTCTGATCAATCCAGTTGCAGATGTTCGATCGCTCGACGAAATCATCTCCGTACAAATACTCATGCAATGTTATGTGGTATGGATGGAACTAGTTGGAATTTAAAATGTTCGATACAGTTCTACGACTAATTCCACGTTCTCTTGCAATTTGTCTACTACTTGCACGAGGATCCACGTTAACTCGTAGAGACGTTATCGTTGGTCACAATTCGAGGTCGATTTCTTTACACTTGCACAGCATCTGAACGGAGAAAACGCTGTTCTAGTCTTTTAAATTTCATATGCGACTTTGATGGTTCATCTAGGTACATATCTAGATACCTTAGCACGAATAGTAATGAAAGTAAACAGACTATCTTGCAGGAGAGCACAGTAATTACATGAATAAGCTTGTTTTCATTTCATGGATGGTGACTTTGATGTTGTTCTGAGTAATGCTAATATTGGACGCATGTTATTGTTTAGCTGTGAAAGTTCGACGGTACAAGCTAAAGTAGAAATAAAACGATCACACCTTTTCTGCATTTTCCTGCAAGTTTGACCATGAATGACCTTGAGTCATAGGTCATCGAACTCATCGTAAAGCGCACTACTTAATGGTGGATAAAAATACATATCATTCTATTTAAAAAAAAAAAAGAAAGTTGACCTTCACCTTACCTTGGAGTGTCCACCGGGAAAAATAAAAGTTCCACCACATGATGTTCCCCTCGGTACTTAACAACTTCCATCTGAAACACTTTTGCGTATAATCAATATTTTTGGAGTTATTCTTCTATGACGCTTCAGAATTTCCAGCCTGTATGATCTCGAAAATTTCCAGCCTGTATGATCTCGAAAATTTCCATAAATCCAATCACACTTCGACACATATAAGTGAATTTCCACCATTCACCTTTCGAATTATTGGTTCTCTCGTTGTTTCAACAAATTCTATTTTCATTTTAACTCGAAATCGCGGCTATCCCTAAGTCCACATTTATTGTTAAAAACACGATGATTTTATGGAAATTCCGAGCACTATAATATAAACGAACCTTGAAATGTATGGGGTGTCTCATAAATGGAAGAAATGTCCAAGACAAAAACTTTAGTGTTTTAAAAAGAATTAACAAAATTGTGTTTTGCACATTTTTTTGTGTGCACAATTTTCACATGGAAATATTAAAATATTCGTAACACGATTTTCAAAATAATTCAACAATTGGCACGTACCCACATTAGAATCAAGAAACTTTTTCTTGGACCCTCTCCCTCGAACTTGTCTAGAATTAAATAAATGCCTGTTTCAGAGATTCTAGCACTCAGAATTTAAAACAACTATGTTAAAAAAAGTATCAGAATTCTTTTATTGTTTAAAGGTACTCGGGAAATTGTTACTATTTGTTACCATTTCAAAGCTATTCGACCCCTGGTGATCAAGTTCAAATTGGAATCTATTTAACTCTTTTCTCTACGATGCCCTAACCATGATGACGATAGACATTGTTAAAAAAAATGTTGTGAATCCTTCAAAATATCAGTGTCTAACTTGCTCATTCTATACATCATAAAACAACCAACATATTCATTTCTATATTAATAGTTTATTATTGCCTGTACCAAACATGTAAACGTGAAACGGCTTATAAAAGTGACAAGATTGAATTTAGTTAAACTTTGCCTGTTTTTATTACACGTGCTTAAACGAAGAAATTAATTCAGTAATTTCCTATGATGTTTTTGTAATTTCAATAATCGTAAAAAAGAAAACCGGTCATTTGATACGTTTAGTGTTAATGAATTTGAGTTGTTCGCTCGAATAATTTTTGCCAAGGGTAGTATTAGGGGTTGAATTGCAAAAATGAGTTGAGTGAATTCTGGGCTGGCTAGAGGTCTCGACCGCGAATTTCCTTGGATCTATCGTATTACGAGCATAATCGGGCAGGATCGTTTCTCGTTTGCCAGGGGAAGACTCAGTGTTGGATAGACCTGGGCACAGCGACGAATTGGAGGATCTACATGAGCCTGGTCAGCGTTGCCCTCTTTATAGCCCCTGCACTGATAATCGGGGGCTGTTATACTGTGATCGTAGCTACTATATGGTCGCAGGGAGGGGTGTTGCGACAAGGGCCAACCAGGGACACCAGAAGAGTCTCGTCCAGAGGACTGATACCCAGGGCGAAAGTGAAGACAGTCAAGATGACCCTGGTGATAGTATTCGGTGAGTGAACCGTTCGAACGACCAGCGTCATCTATCTTTCCCTATTCGAACCGTCATATTTCTCGAACTTATCTGCAAGGTTCCTACAGATAAAAAAGAACATCCCCTTATATATATTTTTTTTTCAATCTCCATATCAACAAAATCCGAAAATAGAGAGACGTTGAATTTCACTAGAATTGGTTGCCGGTATAAAGTGAGCGAAGATCAGAGTCCGGCTGTTTAATATGAGCAAACGAAACTGACAATTAAACGGAAACAACCAGCCCCGAGGACATTCACAGAGATGATGTTCAATGAACAAGTCTCGGAAGCTCGTAGCTCAAAGGGCCATTTCACGCAAACTAAGTATCTCCCGGACCAATCGGAGCGAGATTCTTTCTCGAGACGCGTCAAAGACTAGGTTCTAACCGATCGACTCCGCTTTGACGCGGGGAAACTCATCGAAATGGATAGGGCTCGTGCCCCCTCGCCTTCAGAATTAATGGAAATATTGATTGAACAAGCCTGGACTTTGAAAATGCGTTGCGAAACGCTGCAGGCCTGAACACTGTCCTCGTTTCCGGTTTAAACAGCTTGTGAAAGAGTATTATTGTAATTCGCGCCTTTTATATATTCGGCAGTCATCTGACGTGAGCTCCAGATTGTAAAGGGTCTAGATGCGTGCGCTAAAACAATTGACAACTCCATGTCATGGCGATTTGTAACGCGGAACGTGCGGAGCACGTGTTTCTGTAATCTAATTTAATCGTTACTAGAATAGATGCACACGTTAAAATATATATCCACGCATATACTCTAACACAGCTTTATTAAGTTAAATTAAACTAAATGTATACATAATTTTTGAGAGTGCAGTGGAGCCTTTATCTAAGCCGAACGGAGGTACGCGATCTTAGTCAGTTCGCGTTATATCGGTGCGAACCACTACTAATCCAATTGCAATACTTCTTTATTTTCCATTATTTTCTTATGGGACTTTCGCTAAATTATTTGTGGCATTTTTCTGATTAAAATGACACTAAACACGATATAGTTTGAACTGCAATTGGTATTTTATTGACGGTATGTAGTGCGCCCTCTACATAATAAAATAGTACTCTACACGATCTGTGTCACAGCATGGACCCGAGGATTGGGCTTAGATCAAGCCTTTACTTTACCATTAAATGGTAAGTATAAAGATATTTACAAATCTCAAGTGACATCTGATTGCCAGAAAATCAAACAATTTTCAAAATTCAAACTTGGTTCCCGCACAAAGGTATTGTGAAATTTTTGGGAATATTAGAAATGTCTATTACTGTTATTATTGCTATTGCGATTGTGTTTGAATATAATCGAACCTGAAGAAAGCTTACTCGACGTCCACAACGAATGTTTACTGTGAAAGCGACTCTTAGTGGCTCTTCGCAATATTTACAACAAAAGCATTGTTAGCAGCGACCCAGTTAAGCCGCGACTTAAGTGGCCGTGGTTGCATGGCAAACTGGTTCAACAAACTCTCGAGTCACGTTGAGAGCACGTCTTCCCAAACAACAATAATCAAGTTCATCGAACAGTGGGAGGGTAGATTGTAGGTTGTACAATACGATCGTTCATCATTCCGAGGATGTTACGTGGACTGATCGGCCATTAGCGGGATCGTATAATCGCGTTTCGGACAAGGGCTCGTTCACGGGACCATTTGGACCTCGATGCGGTCATCGGCCATTTTTATTCGCGGTGCAAACGGTAATGATTTTATTCTTCTTCTATTGTAACGATATACAGACCGATGTTGTCGACATGCGACGATAAGATACAAATCATAGGGCGCAAACAAATTTTCTGGAACTCGCAATAGAATCGTAGGAGGTACCAAATAAATATAAAATATAAAAAAATTGTAGACCTAGAATACACGCTGCAGTGTCTAGTGAACAATTGTAGAGACTGTGGACAAGTTGTAGGAAAAATAAAAAATTTCTGGAGATCACAAAAAAATCGGTAGGAGGTATAAATAAACAGAATGGCAGAGCCTGGGAAATAATAATACGCACTGTAAAAAAACTTGTATAGCTAGAATACAAACTGCAGAGCCTGGGAAATAATAATACGATTGTGGAGACTGTGCACAAATCGCGGAGCACATAAAATTTTCTGGAGCTTACAAAAGAGTCGTGGGTGCTATCAAAAAATTGTAGACCGTGAAGATCAAAAGAACGAAAAAAAGGTACTATGAACAAATTGAAGAATCTGTGCAAAGTTTGTGAGGCTTAAAATTTATGATCGGACCTGCCAGAAGAATAATGTCGCCAACAATAGAACCTGCAGAGCGAATAAACAAACTCTAAGGACTACGAAAATACCGTGTGGAACGTAAAAACGTGATTTATAATCCAGATAAAACGTGGACATTGCAGCAAATGCCGAAGTGTCGAAACAGGCGGGGCGGACAGTGTACGTCGCCGATAAACAGTTTCAATGAAACGAGCCCGACACTCGACCGGGGATTTTTAAGAGTCGTGAATATAGGGTAACGAGAAGTTCGAAACTGTTCACCAATGGAGAGGAAGCATCGCAAGCTCGCGAAGTTCGCTGATGAGAGAAACCGTTTGGCTGCCAGAGATCCTTCGCCTCCTTCTATCACGTTGCCGCGCAGTTTGTCGAGTAGCTTCTCTCGAAGATGGAACCCCCGTCTCGTTATCCGCAACCACTTCCGGTGATTCGCAACCACCTCGAACCTCGGGGCTCGGTGCAAACTTTCCTCGCGTACCTTTCAGTCGTTACGGCGTATCTGTTCGCTGGAGAGTGAAACTGCGTGGCGCGATAACACGCTTCGATCAATTCTCCGCTAAACAACCATTTTTTGAAGTTCAGTCTCCGTCCATCGCCAAAAAGTCTCCGTACATCGTGACAAAATTGGCTCGACGTACAGCATTTAGCATTAGACTTCGAATTTTATGTATTGAAAAAGAGTACATGAACGAATAAGAGTACGAGTACGAATTGTTTTCAAGTCACTGATAAGGACTCACTAAAGAAAGACATTCTATACACGGTGTCCCACATAACACTTTTCACGATTTTTCAAGTACTTGCGATAATCTGACAAACAAATATTTCAAAGAAAAGTTGACTATTAGGAATGGGTGTATATATAATAAAAGATCACTCTCTTATAAAGCACAGAATCGAAATTATATTTCAAATGTTCTCTAATAAGCACGTCGTGAGATACGTCTTTACCTTTTGAGAGAAACGTCGCGAATGAATCAAGAAAACGAAACAGAGGAGGAACAGTCCAATATGAACATCAGAAGATCGAGGGTCCCATGCCGGGGACAACATACAATGTATATTAACTGCAGATACAATGTATATCAACTTCAGATACAATGTATATCTAAAGCCGATTCAAACGATCCTTCCTTCTAAAGAAATAACAGATTCATTTTGTTGCATTTATGAAATAAATTCCAACATTGACCAATTATCGGTTGGCTATACATTGCAATAAAAAAGAAGTTCGAAAAAAATTTTGTTTCAGTATTGTCAAGGTCGCCTTCATTTTTTTAAATAGCACTTTGTATTTTTGACTTAACAGTATTGTAGTCGCGTATCAAGACGCGTTCAACTACCTAGCATACCATGATCTTCGGATGACCTTGAAGCCAAAGAAATGAAAATTTCAACAAAAAATTACAGTCTGCTTGAATGGGTGATAATAACTCTGGCTTGGCTACTACGATCACCTGATTTGTCACCACTTGATTTTTTTTATGGGGTCATTTACAGTCCATAGTTTATGCTGTTCCGATACAAAATAAGGAACATTTAAAGCAGCGAATTCATACAACATGCGGAGAACTTCGCTACGACAGTACCGTAAGAGCAACCACTGCAAACTTACTATGTAGAACGGAATTGTGTCTACAACAACATAGATCACATTTCGAAGATTTTATGTGACTTTTTGTCATTATCAATTACGAATTTAATTTCGAGTCTTAATAATAAACACAAGTTGTTATCACCCATTCAAGCAGACTGTCATTTCTTGTTGAAATTTTCATTTCTTCTTGAGAATTTCGTCTTGATACGGGCTATAATACTGTTAAGTCAAAAATACAAAGTGCCATTTAAAGAAATGTAGGTGACCTTGTCAATACAAAAAAAACTTTTTTATTGCAATGTATAGCCAATTGAAAACTGATCAACTTTTGTTAGTACTTGAAAAATCGTGAAAAGTGTCATGTGGGACACCCTGTATATGTCGCCAAAGACTGGATGATAAATGTCGCTAAATGAGCCCCACTCCCGCGGGATATACGCCGTGAAGGGCCACGAAGCTCGAGAGGCTTCGGACGTCAAGGAGCGTAAACATAACACGGCTAGGGTATGTCTCCTGGACGATACATGACGCTGGCAAGACCCGTGTTGTTGACATATATCAAGAATTCACTTTATTTGGGTTTTGTTAGCTGTAAAGGCTAAGAGAATTTTAATTTTGCACAAAGCCCGCAGTCTATCATTGTCAATAGAAGAAAGAAATTTACAATAGAATGAAAATACAAAGAAACTAGAATTCAAGAAAACTCAAATTCTTTAATCAAGAAGAAGATAAATTGAAGCATCCCATTTTCATTTACACTATCCGAACCATCGTTTCGAAAATATTGATTTTATCGTTCCTAGTTTCCGGCATTTTGCAGGTTGTGATAGTAACCGTTGTCGATAGAATTCAAGGAATCGTAGACGAATCGTGGAACGAAATAGCCGACATTCTTCTTCGACTGTTCCAGTATTTATTCTTTGCTGGAGCCCGTACATAGTGTTCGACCTCCTTCAAGTTTACGGGTACGTGCCGCACACGCAGAACAACATCGCCGTGGCGACCTTCATTCAGAGCTTGGCACCATTGAACTCCGCTGCCAATCCGATTATATACTGTCTCTTCAGCACGTCCTTTTGCAAAACCGTACGGTGAGTACTGCCATTCATTCGTGAAATTTTATGACTTCTTTTCTATCATAGCTTTCCAACACTTTTCAAACCAATTTTGAATATTCTTCTCTTGAGATGTCTCAAAAATGTACTTCCCTGAAAGAGGTGATTCCTAAGGTCATTATAAGTAACTTTTTCCTTTGCGAAAATGTTGTCCGCGGCTTTGTTTCCCAGTTATTAACGAAAAACACAGAACAATCAGAGCACGGCTACAGTAGACGGATCCTAGCTTGGCCAATGCCAGCGCTACTAATTGGTCCTTGTTTTTCGTGAATAACTCGAAAACAGAGTCGCGCAGAACATTTTTGCAACGGAAAAAATTACTTCAAATGACCTTTTGGAACAGCTTGTACAGGCGGCACAATTTTTTGACCAACTTCGAAACCAAATTTGGTACTTCGTCCGTCCCATAATAATAGTAGCAGTTGATGAATTTAATTTGTCCCATAATAATAGTAGCAAAAAAAAAACTAAATATAGAACGCAACATTTATTATCAGAAAACTAGATTAAATTAATACTGCATTTTAAACTTGACGGTAGAATCCCTTGGCTGTGAAACTTTGCTTCCCCTAAAATTATTGGAACCATTGTTCTTCAAACTCTCTTTTTTTCATATTACTTTTACAATGGGTTCATATTTAACTGAAATAAAACAATTGATTTCGGGATGAAATTAGGAAAATAGTTATAATTCGTAATAATTAGAAAAAAAATTGGAAGATGTGTCAAAACAAATGAGAGATGTCATAAAACATTGATTTTGATTGAAGGCTTCGCAATTTTGTGCTACAACATAACTTACAGCTGCATTCGCCAATAATTCCCGCTTGAATGTTCACTTGCTACTATTATTATGAGACTGAGGGAGTACATTTTATGAAGTAAATCGAGGTTTCTTAGGATTAATGACTGTATCTTAGCAGTCACCAAGGAATTTTTAGGATTTCCACATTTTTATAAATCCAATAACAATTGTAAACCATAAAGTTGTAAATATTTTGAAAACGTGGAGAATTTCAGTGACAGTGAATATTGCCGAATCCGAAACCGGTGGTTACCGGCGGTCTACTGTTCAATTCGTAACGTGTCAAAGCATTGACGGTGACGGTGACCATAAATAACACGGATAACGACGAAGCACGTGCAATCAAAATCCGAAGTATCAGCGGGTGTCGTAATTGATTGATCAATACCGATTCTATGACTTCATGGTTTCGTGAAAATATGGACGATAAAATAGGGTTATGGGGACCGGATGTTGGAGAGGTAATGAGGGTCAGAAGTATAGCGATGATGATGCGATAGGAACATGCAGGCGATCTCCTGGGTTTCTGGATGGTGTTCGGCGAATCCTAATCACTGCTTCGGCACCGGCGGCGGTCCAAACAACAGCACCAGGACTACCGTGACCACGTCCCTGACCGCACATTCGTCCAGAAGGAGTGGTCACATAGCAGTGCTGCACTCCACGTCCAAGAAACGGGTCATGGTGTCCCTTGTGTAAGAAAATTAACGATCGGGACGTCCTTGACAGCCGCCAATTTCTTTCTCCAAGGATACTTGGGGTCAGGACTGTGATGTCCATCAGCACGTGTAGGTCGTTGCTTCTTAGGCCACTTTTAACAGCCTCCATCTTCGACACCCTTGGAGTCGGGACTGTGATGTCTAGACTGCGGGTTTTTATACGAAATAAAAATTAAATTATTGCAAGATACTGGAGGTACACAGACAATGATTTCTTATTGAAATAATTGTAGTGAGTTCAAAGTGATACAATAGTATCTTCAATTTCTTTAAATATTTCGACTGTTTTCAATTTTATCTACATGTTTTTCTCATAAATGCATAAAATCCGCAGTCTAGTGATATTCTTCGAGCACGAGTACGTCGGCGCTAATCCTTTCTGATCCTATAGAATTTAAAAACAGCAAATGACGTAAAAATTCCATCCGAGGTAAAACGTGACATCACGTTCCTGAAACTGTCCCACCAATGGACCGTGATAGCGGTGAGATAGCCGTGAGATCGTGATAGCATCCCCACCCTCACCACGAATAGTTACGTCACTGTATAAATTAAACTACACTGTAGCTTCGTGACGTCAATCAGGTTCTGACTATAGCATTTCCCACACTATTCTTCCTTCAATGCCCTCGATCTGGTAACGCGGGAAAGTCTCATTAAACATCATATTATGGTGACATTTTTAACACTACATCAGTTGTGCAGAGAGAAACTCGAGAAAGTCGAGGGTTAACATACAGGGTGTACTATGTGTTAATTGGAATGTTATTAACTTACTTAGGTGGCACAGTCAAGTGGCCATCCTGTATTTCGTATCTGTGCGAAAATAACCGATGCATCTTTTCGGATCGAAAGATACATCTCTTTTGCATTATTTATAGTAATGTTTGACGAGATAATGTACACTAGGACTTTTGTAAATAATGGGGCAGCTGCAAGGTTAGGACAATTTTTGTAATTAATATAAGAAATATAGTGTGAATAATGCGAATAATTAGACGGTACACAGGGTGTTTGATGATCGAAGAGAAGACATTCTGGAAAGTAAGAAATTCTGGACAAATATTACAACAGGGTTTTTCCAATTGTTTTTAACCAGATAACATTGAATATATAGTTTGTTTCTTCGTCATAGGAAATTTGCTAGTGGAACTTTAAATATACGTCGGCACCGACGTACTCAAAGCGACGATTAACGAAATCCGTCGATTAGCTGATTTATCGACGGCAACCATGGAGGATTTACCGAGATCACTGGATCGTTACCGTTCTTTTCTACACCTGAACATCGAATGGTAGTAATGCGGCGAGGACAGGCCTCGTCCCTGCTCACATTTGTGTGCCAAAGTTTCTTTTTTGGTATGGCGGGCGTTAGTGGACCGTAATTTTAAGTGTGAATAATATATGTTTTCTATTCCCGTATTTACGTGATCAGTATTTCCCTGATCGTGCGTCGCGAATGCCTTTCATCTTCTTGCCAACTTTTCCTTCTGAATTGAACTAATTGGACAGAAATAGCAATGCCGAATCTCACAATTTACTTCCCATTATTCTTTATTAACCCTTTGCGAACAAATTCCACCACCGAGGGAACTAAAACTGATGTTTTCTGCGATGTTCTTATAGAGCATGAAAAGACGAATTCAACGAGTATAATAACCATATACGACCATTCAATCTTGAGATATTTGTGTCTGAAAGCTAAACATTTGATGTTTTCAGACACGAATATCTCAGGATCTAATGATTATAATGGTATAGTCATGGTAGTCGTTGGATTCGTCTTTTCACGCTCTATAATAATATCCAAGAAACACATAAGGTTAATTAATTTCATAAATTCCTTTTTTGAAAATAAGATCGATTCGATTTGTTCACGATTAACAAAACGATGTGCAGAACATACTGTTTGCTTAGAATCGGTGAGAAATGTAACAAATTGACGCAACAGACCGACAGATATGTTGCTTTTTGTTGAAAATATCTACCATCATACATTCGATCAATTGAAGAGCATACTAGAAATAATTCTCGTCAAGAAAAGGTTAATGTTCGCAAATAACAAAGTCGCGTCAAGCTGCACCGAAGTTTAGCGTGAAAATCAGAACAGCATATGCTAAAATTTTCATTCGGCACGAGGAGAGACGAAAGTACACTGTTTTCGCTTGACAACACGAGTTGTCTTGGACTTAGAATCGCAAAGAGAATGATCTCCGAGCAGAAAGAATAAATTTCCGTTTAACGAGGCGTGTTGCATGAGTTTCACAAGAGTCCGCGGGGATGAAAGGGACATTAGCGTGGCCATCGATCAGTCTATGTGGAAAATGATACGCTCAATGTATACATGTATATATATACATAACGAATGGACGGCAGCTTCTTGTATATACTTTCGTGTTAACCATAAATGTGTAATATATTAATGTATTCTATCGGTCACAATATAGTGGCGGAAATGTTCGCCCGCCGGGCTCTGTACAGGTTCCGGACAAGTTTGAGCACGATGATGGATCGAGATCGAGTCTATCGTGTTGGCGATGGGTCCGGTATCTCCCAATTAACGTCGGGTACGAGAGCATCGTTGCTTCAGACAGTTAGCGAACGGACGATTGAGTGATATTTGGTTGCGTTCGTGCTGTGATTAATGGTCCTTGGACGTTTATGCGGAAAAATCGAAAGCAGTAGTTTTCGAAGCAGCCTTGCGAGCTGGAAAATGATTTCATTCCGATTCCGATTGAGAACCGATGCGAAGTCGTGCAAAGCGTCAAAGAAAAATTATTCGTCTATGTCATGATTGTCATGATCATGATCATCTATGTCGTGATTGATCTATACAATATTATCCAACGAATGAGTAAATTTTAATCAACAAAAATAATGATAACAGTGAAGATTCCCAACAAGTGATTATTGTCCCTTGTTTCTTTGAAAAAAGTCTAGCAAACTGTCCTTAATGAAGAAAATGACAGCCAAAAGCTTCATGAAACACAATTTGTCTTCTCAATCTTCACAATCTTTCATCTATGTCGTGATTGATGTATACAATATTATCCAACGAATGAGTAAATTTTAATCAACAAAAATAATGATAACAGTGAAGATTCCCAACAAGTGATCATTGTCCCTTGTTTCTTTGAAAAAAGTCTAGCAAACTGTCCTTAATGAAGAAAATGACAGCCAAAAGCTTCATGAAACACAATTTGTCTTAAAATTTAAGTTTTTAATAAAGTTTGCAGACTCGAGCCACAGATGAGCGTCTACGTCTTACACAGGGTGTCATGAAAGTATGAAAAATATTGAAATTGAACATCATAGAAAATGTTGCTTAACGTCATGAAATAAATTGTTTCATGAAACATTTCTGACGTTAATTGCAAAGGTGCTTCGGAGAAAAATTATTGAATATTTAGTACAATATTTTTAGCATACATTGAAGCAGTGGGTTTTGGGTTTATTCGGTCACTCCCATCGCTAGCTGAAGTAACTTGAGTAAAGTCGAAAGCAACTTGAAATCGATGGATCGTCTTCGTGGCTCCGAGCGATTTTCAGCCCCTCCATCATGGAGGCCTCATCAACCTCGACGAAGAGGGATCCTGGCCTAGTCTAGTGGGCGGGGATTCACGCCGATGCGAGAACTTTTGATAAAACTCTCCGATCGAGGGAGCCGATAGCCTAACGGCTCTTCTCCGTCAAATCCTGTAAAAATTTGCTTCTCGACTTTTCGGTTTCAACTTTTACCGTAGAACTTGCAGATCGTTATCGGCGCGAGCGACCGTGAAAGGTAGTGATGGGATCAAGCTCTTCGAAAATCGATCATTTCATCGATTTTCATTCACGATTGGCTGTCGGAATTGTTATTGACAATTCAATAAATTTTTTATTCAAAGATCTTTGTAGATTAAGGTTCACTCATGTTGCAAATGACTTCGCTATCGCGTCCTTTCAAACCCACCCTCTCAATCAAGAAACTCCTCCACTTTGAACGTCAACCATTTCATTGATTTTAATAATTAATGCAATTGACTGCTGGAATTATTATCGGGATCAATTTTTAGATTGCTTTAGATTAGCTGAAAGGTCTTTGCGGATTAATGTTCCCTCATTTTGCAAATTGTTTCGCTATCGTGTCCTTTGAAAATCACCCTCTCGATCAAGAAACTCCTCTACTTTGAACGTCAATCATTTCATTGATTTTAAAATTAATGTAATTAACTGTCGGAATTATTATTGGGATCCATTTTTCCATTGCACTAAATCAGCTGAAAGGTCTTTGTAAATTAATGTTCTCTCATTTTGCAAATGGCTTCCCAATCGAGTCCTTTGAAAAACTTTCTCTTCGTAGAAAGAACCTCCTCCGTATTGATAAGATTAGATAAGTTTCTTCGTCAAGGAAAGAGTTAATTTTTCATCGTGAAACTCTTCCGCATTCATAAGAATTTAAATCAACTTCTTAGTCAGTTTAATAATGAGGAGAAAATTCCTTCTTCGCCGAGAAGCTCTTCTATGTTAATGAGAAAATGGGTAAACCTTTCGGCCAGTCAAACAATGATATACCGATGCTCGTCGTCCTAATTTTCGATTGGAATAATACTAAAATGAATCCTGAAAGAGCATATATATTATCAATAATATCAAAAGATAACAAATCATTTTCTTTTAACAAATAATTCCTAAAGAAATGATTGAATTACATTCCTGAGTTTATTGATTAAAATTACTGTTGAATAATTTTTTAAGAAATTCTCGGCAGTAAATTTGAGGAAAACGTTTCAAATCTATTAAGTAACTTTCGATAAATAATGTGTTAAAATGAAAGTACTGATTTTCTTGACCCCATCACTGTCAAGAAGAGTACAAGGGGCAGGCGATTTAGCGAAAACGGTAGGCAAACCTGTATTCATAACACGTCTATTTATTATTTATAAACTGCGTCCCTCTCCGTTCGAAGGGAGAAGATGATATAATTTGTACATACTGTCAAATAAACTCGTCCGTGATGCAAAACCTGTCCAACCTTTAGCCCGACTCGTTTAAAAATCCGTCTCCCGTCGACTTATGGGAGTAAACGGCCCTTGGAACTGGAACGGCTCCTCTTACATTTGCTTTTTATTGCACTTGGGGGAAAAATGGCAAGGGAAGAGGTCAATGGTTTGAAGGGCTCTGACTTCACGTCATTTCGCATTTTATTTCGTGAAAACGACGCGCTTATGGATCTCAATTCCTCCCTTTTTCATAACCGGCTGATATTACATACGTGCATCTATAAATATTATTATTGTCAAGTAAAAATAATTTTGTCGCAGAAAATTAATAGCTACACTATTCAATACAACAACACTAGAACTGCAAAATATTAATCCTTTGCACTCGAAGCTATTTCAACTCCAAAACGAAACATTACTTCCGACCTAGAATATTTCCGTTTTGTATATTTTTTTCATGGTATACATACGAAAATGGTGCCATTTACTCGTGCAAGACTGAAATGTTTAATAATTTATTAAATACAAACGAATTTAATAATGTAAAAAATATTTTGAACAATGATACAGCAATTTTTAGTGGTGTCTCACACTCACCATTCGAGTGCTAAGGGTTAAACGTAATTGAATCCAAAATATTTTGACTTTATAAAAATAAGGGATCGTATTAACACCGATTTTTCTGAATCATTCAATTTATAATCTTAATAATTTATTGCTTCTTAAACGAGACTCTTTACGTAGTTTACAAAAAAAAAAAATGGTTCTGCCTTAATACAAACGAGAATTGTTTTAATTGAACTTTTCCAGTGTTAAATCTATTAGCAACCTAAAAAAGATTGCAGAAAATGTGCCCCAATCATTTTACCGTTATTTTCCACCGCCACCTTTATTTTAAATGTTTCAGGACCACCGCTGCACCGTACTAAATACCTTTTAAAATCACTGGGCCGCACACATGTGTTCTAAAATTACGGGGAACGTGTCGGGCAAATTGAAACGAAACCAAAAAGGGTGCATTAATTTAACGTCGCGATTAAAAGGGACATTCAAGGGGATGCCATTTTGAACGGAACATGTGACATGTGTATGCTTCGCAGGGGCTTTTTACACGTGCGACGGAGAACGAGAGTGCTGTATTTTTCATGAGAGTCGGCGATTTTCGCAAAATTTTTTATCCCATCGGCCTGGCCACCGAAATTACGGTGAAAGTGTCGGCGCTTGAACACGGCGAGATTCCCAAAAGACCCGGGGCAAATCAATTTCTGGCACAATTCGGCGTTTCATCGCGGCTAATCGCAACAAGAAAGACCGCCGCTCCTACGTAATCACGATTAACGTCCAATTACCGCGTTTGTCTGACGCAATAGGTAATTGCCGGACCCCCGGGCCTCTTACCATACTAATTAGCACGTTCATCGTGTATCCGTCCCATAGCTCGTGTTGATTAATGCGAATTCTTTCTTGAAATCCGCTTTCGAAGATTCTCGTTCTATTTATGTGATCCTCCTCGCTAAAGTTTGCTAAACTCCAAAGCCGCCATCGTTGGAGTGCATACTGGTCGACTTTGTGAAACTACCTCCTAATAGCTTAATTCAAGCTTTCATAGTTCTGTTCATTTAAACTTGCATCAGACGTGACCTCTTCATTTGCAATTGGAGAGTTGAAGTGTTATCCACTGATTGATGCGTTTGTAGCTTCCAGGGTTGTTCACACTGAAAATTGACAATTTCAAGCCAAAGTTGAGGACAATTTCAGAAGGATAGTACCGCAAAAGGTAACAGAGTTGAAGACAAATGGGTGTCATAAATAGACGGATTTTATAAATTCATTACAAAAACGAGTACAGTGATTTCTCCATATATGTCGCCAAGGCCTGGATGATAAACGTCGTGGAATTATCCCCACTACCGCAAAATATACCCCGTGAGGAGCCGCGAAACTCGAGAGGCCACGGACGCCGAGGAATGTAAACATAACACGACTCCGCTATATCTCCTAGACGATACACGACGCTGGCAAGATCCGTGTTGTTGACATATATCGAGAATTCACTGTAGATTCAGTTTGGAACAGTAAAAGGATTGAAAGAATTTCAGAATGTCTACTTTTTTCATTTTGTCGAAATTATTAAAGGAAGAATGACAATTCTATTTGGCTGATATTTCTTACAAGTGTCGCAGACAATTTTTATTTCGCACAAAGATCCTCAGTCACAAAGCTTTTTACCCAGGTCTTAAATAATCAAAAATTAAAATATGTGTTGTGTAGCAGAATCGCCTAAATAAGTGATGTCTACCCCCTCTATCTTCCCCTCCTACGTCGCTATTTCCCCACGCTTCCGCCGCGGACCGGTCACGTGACGCTTTTCGTTTCTGTGTCACAATATCACGTGACTAATCTGGTACTGTAAAATAATTGCAATAGGTAGGAAATGATCGGTTATAAGATTGCTGGAAATCATAAGTCAATATAATATATGTAATTCCGGGTTGATTCGTTTTGCAGAGCTCGTAAAAAGTTTACGAGGGCACGCGCACAGAGAAATCGTGAATAAAGTAGAGAAACGCGTTCGCCAGCGATACGAAATAAAATTTCGTGGCGTTCCACCGTTCCGTTTTTATGGCACGGTGGTATTCCAGCTGTAAAATTCAACGGCGCCTATCCGTGATAAGTCGAATGCCGCTGTGAACGATCGTTTCACCCTCTTTCAGCGCCGCTTATTTACTGGACGTCGGGCGGAACGATCCGTCACGACGACCAACGGCCCCGGAATTAATACTAATCCACCCCCACATTCCCCGACGGCCTTTATTTCCGCCTAGGAAACTACCATATTTGGTATTCGACGGATCCGTTTGGAATTTACGCGAGCAAACACCTCTTTCCGCGTTCATCTTGCAGAGCACTCGCGTAATTATCTCGAAAAACGGTTCTATCCTCCAGAGATTGAAACACGGTAATGCCTCGATATATGTTACAAAAATGTGCATCATACTTGTGCACACTTTATTCCCAATATCGCGAAGTACATACATACCTTGAGGAGCCAGGAAGATCGAGAGGGACAATAATTCAAGACAGTAGTTCTGTGACAAAGCATCGTTGTTTTTCATTATTTTTTTTTTTTTTTTTTTTTTTTTTGTTGGTGAATTCGTTGCCAACATATTCGTGAAAATTTCCTGATTAAAATGAGCCCAAACACAATATCATTCGCGGCATATTTTCTTGTTTAGTCCACGATGCAGTAGAACCTTGACTATCCGAACCAATGATACGATTTTTACCTAGCATTGTGACATCTCCGATAAGATTCGATAAATTGTGACATCTCCGTCGAAATTCGATAAACAAAAGCGAAGATCGATCGCAAATGTACACGACTTCAAACGAGTGAAAAGACGTCCGCTTGTTTATTCCGGGACGGATCACTGTAGGTATTATGTGAGTGGCAACGGGGGAAGGATAATTTCTCCTGATCCAGGTCGCGGAGCACCTGTTGATCCCAGGTTCGGCGTTAAGATCAAAGGCCCCGGACTAACCGCGCGAGAAAACACGTCAACCAGCGATCCAACGAGAAGATTCCGGTCCCACAATGTCGTGCGTGCATCATCAATCCTCGGATCCTCCGAGGGAAAGGTGCTACTACGACGAACAGTACAATCGTTACGCGAATCTCTCTTATTCGCCGGCGACTCGCCCTCGGGATATCTTCCGATCCGGTAATAACACATTAGATATAAAATACAAGCTATTATCATTTTCCACAATATTCTCTCATCATTTGACAAATCGGTGGCTTGCATTTTTGTCAAAATTGCATGATTGTTCCTCGAAGAAGATACTGTGGCATCTGAAAATCGAGCTTTCGCTACCTTCCGATATTAACGCTTGGACGGCGGGACCCGAGTCCATTTGGACTCAGCAATTTAAAGGGATCACTGGCTATTCAACTCCTGTTAATGAATTTTAATTGAAAGTTGTGCAGTTGACCTATAAAAATATGTTTAAAAAATTGAGTGAACAACTGTCTAAATGGAATCAAAGATTGCGAACTCTACTATTATCATACCTGTCCGCCTTCCGAGTATCAAAAATTTATTTTTCCAATCCCTTGTCGAAACGTTTCATTAGATTTTCCAAATATTTCAGCATACTGCGCTGGATGGAAACCGCTGGATTCGCAAGGCAACAGCTATGAGACTCCCTTGGCAGGTAAAACGTGGGCACTGTCTAATCTTTTTATCAAAGAATTCCGTCTAGCATTTTATTAAGTATAAACGTACCATTGCCAGTGTAATGACTGTTCCCATATCTTATATTTCATTGTTACTGAATTTATAAAGATGTTTACGCATACGATCCGCAATCCACTTATTAGCGAATTATAAATGTTTAACCATTACGGGTGATTAACGATTGACCGGAAGTGAATACTTTACAGCCAGGGGAGACCAGACGTTTGCGGACGCGCGGATGCAAAACGGAAGGGCGTCATCCTGCAGACAGGAAACCCGAAGGAACGTGGAAGCCCAGATTCTTGAAAAAATGCACGCGAAACTGAAGCACCTCGAGGACAGTAACGTCGTGGTGCAAACGCGTAACCAGACTCTCGTCGCTGAAAACAAAACGCTTTTGTTCAAGTGAGTATCCACGAGTCTACGAAAGAATAGTATTTATTTTTTCATTATATTATTGAAGGAAGAATAGCGATTTTATTCGGCTCAATTGCTGCAGACAGTTTTTGTACAAACATTCTCGGTCTATTGATTAAACATCTCAACACGTCGCGACGTTCCTTTATCCAATGATTTCCGTTTCGCCGATTTGTTCGGAAGGTTGGAGGAGGAACGTAACGAAGTGAAAAGGGTCGTGGAGAGTATGGCGTGTCTGAGAGCAGAGCTAGATCGCGAGAAGCTGAGACTGCTGGAGACAAAGGAAGCCGCAGAGCAAGTCGGTGTAAAAACATTTCAATACTTTTCTCCGGGTCATCGAACCATTTCAAACGAACCTTGGAGCCATTTTTAAAACGGGTGACTTTAGTCAGCACTCGTAACGGAAGGATTAAAAGGAACCGAAACATGACATAGTTCAGAGCGAGGTGGTTCAATTCACAGTTTAGTGAAACCCCGTTTATCCGAACGGATCATGCTGAGCGTTTCTCTCAACTTCGTAATAAACCATTTTCGTCGAATCTTTCTAAGATACAGTGAATTCTCGATACATGTCAACAACACGGGTCTTGCCAGCGTCGTAAATCGTCCAAGAGGCATGCCCGTGCCGTGTTATGTTTACACTCCTCGACGTCCGAGGCCTCTCGAGCTTCGTGGCCCCTCGCGGGGTATACCCCGCGGTAGTGTGGATAATTCTGCGACGTTTATCATCCAGGCCTTGGCGAAATATATAGAGAAATCACTGTATCTGTTCCGTAGAGAACACTTCTGAAAAAATGGGTATTACTTTATTCCTCGAAAATGATTTTTCAGAAACAAAAGATGGTTGTTTATTTGTATGTTCGTTCTCTGGTTTTCCTTGTTCAGCTATGGAATATTTTCACGATTTCAGTGCAAGCACGAGCCGATCGTCGAAGCGAGCGGAACATCGACGACTAACATCATTTCGAAGGCAGACAGGGGTGTGCAGATTTGGGCGGTATGCTCGGGCTGTCAGAGAAAACTGGAGAGCTGCGAGAAACTTCCTCCCACTGTCACCATTACTAAGTAAACCGAATTTTATTCTTGCACCAGCCGATTTTCTTTAGAAAATCGAACCACAGAAAATAGCCTACATGATATTAATCATTGACTCCTTACATATTTGATAATTGCCATTTCTTTCGATGAAACAGCTACATGCATGATGTTCACAATTTTCAAAGTGCAATAAGCGTCATTTCGACGAATAGTTCTAATATTAACACGTTCGCTACCAGTATTTTTATGCTTATTTATGTTTAACTAAATGCAATGTACTTTGTATGTACTCTTTATGAAATATTGAAATAATTTGTCGAAAAAGGTCATAATTTCGCTGAATATTATGCAACAAAATGTATAAAATTAATTTGACTATGTTCAAATAAACTATGAGATAATGGACGTCAGATATTTGTTGGTAACGAACATGTTACAGAGGTGTGATAAAATAACTTTGTGGAAATGTTTCTTTCGATTCGTTTGATTGACGTGTTCGAGCAGATCGGAGCTGGAGGAGTTGGAGAAGGACATGCAGACCCTTCGCGACACCATAATCGCCAGAGAGGAGGCGTGGGACAAGGCGATGGAGCGCGAGGAAAATGACAGGCAACAATTAATTCGATTGACTACAGAGACGATCACGGCCCGTCACCTGTCCGAAACGTGTTCCGAGGAGCTGCAAGCTGCCACGAAAACTTTGTCGGTAAATATACCCGAGTAGCATCGGTATTGATCGCATAGAACAGTAATATCTCCGTAATTGTCGTATCGGCTAGTCTGCCGAGCGACAGTTCTAGCATAGGTACAACATTTTTTGTAGTATGCCAAAAAAGGGACTTGGGCTCGACGATTCGATTCCCTGCCCCTCTTACTTTTCCACTCGTCGTCCTCTTTCACGCCTGAAACTTTCATCGCTTATTACTAGGGGTGTGCGAAGTTTATAAACTTTCGGGATCCCCACCCGACCTGACCCGATCATTGCCCGACTTGACCCGAGATTTCGGGTACCCGCACACCCCTAATAAATGCAACTTTATCTTCGGGTATCATTTTAATTAAAAAAAAACGAGACCAATACGATGTTAAAAGTTTCGTAAAACAAAATCAAAAATTAGAAAAGTTGCAATCTATATTGCGAGTAGTGTGAGTAGTGTTTACCGTTTGATTGGCGCCAAGATCCCACCAATGGTGGGGATAAAATTTTCACAGTTACAGTAGACACCTCTGCGACAGTTACTGACAATGAGATATTACTGTATTACAAACACGCTAGAGGTGTGGTATCGTCGTTACAATATCTTGTTATCCAGAACGTATAAACTATAAACTGGACACACTGTAGCCCACACGGTGATTAGCATGTTCTATTCCCGAGTTATGACCTTTTCACCTCTCGAACCGGTTCGACATATACACATACGTCTATTAAATAGTTAAATTAACGTTTCGTGTTTCATTTATACACCTTCAACGTTTGAAGTTGATCGGTCAAGTAGTTTTCGTTTTATGTAATTTTAAAGAAATGGCAACAAAAAATTCCCCCAAATTAATTACTGTCTGTGCCAATAATTAATTTCTGCGATATTACCGGCTTGAGAGGTTAATCGAAAAGGTGCTTCCTCGCCGAGAAAGCAGCCCCCCCCCCTCTCTCTCCCTCTTTTTTCTTTTTCTCTCTGGGTAAACGTCAAGGCGACTGAAATGGAAAACGGACCTCTAGTTGTGTGTAAGTAAACTACTTAATGCATCGAGGCTGACAGAGGTGTGGGTGTGTTCACAGGAAAAGGAATCAGAATTGAAGTCGCTGCAAAAAGACAACCTTTTCCTGAACAGGCTGATAGTCAAGCTGTACACCTGTCAGCAAAGGTAAAACGATCCAGCTTTTTTTGACGTTTAATACTTTGAGTGACCCGTCGACACTTTTCTCTAAATGGTCTCACCTTAAAATAATTATTTTATTACTACACAGTAAACCCTCTTGTGAAACGGAGCAAAAATTGCAATTTGATTTATGTCAAGTTTAATTTCATTCTCTTGCTCGGCGCTCGAAACTGCCAGCTAACTAAACTATTAACTCGACTTTTCGATTTTGCTAACATGTGTCGCCAGCCATGTCACTCGTAAAAGCTCTTTTGAAATTATTACTGCCATAAGCTTCGTAGCTGATACAGTTGTGCTCAGATTTTTTAAACGAGAGACCATCGCGATTGCTATTTTCGATCGGATTTCTGCAAAACCTGTGGCAATGGGGCAACGTTGGTCTCGGAGGGGAAGTAGAATGGAGACGAAAAGAAATGAGAATGAGGAGGGGATAAGAGCGGAGAACATGGTCGGGGTTGAGAGTTCGACGCCGAGACCTCGCAGGAAGGAGGAGGGGGTAGCTGCTTGCACGTTTTGGGAGAGGAAATTGCATTTCGAAATGGAAAGAAAATGCGACAAGGGTGGATCCACCGACATGCCTAGCTGGCGGCGAGCTCTTGCGTCTCGTTACGCGAAATTTGAACCAGCATTCTCGGCGGTACATTACGCCGGGCGTTCCGCTAATGAAACTACTACAATGCGCCGGGTGTAGCCTGGGGTTCGGGCGATAGCCGACGGGGTCCCTGGTAAAAACGGGGATCCGGCGACTTCCCCTTTTCCTTCCCATTCGGGAGTCCCGACGTCGCGGAGTCGCAGCGTCAGGTCTCGAAGCGAACACGCCCCCCAGATTTATCTAATTGTCCGGCCGGCGAGCTTATTCTTCTCGCGTGACCCTTGCCGACGTGGTCAAAAATCATCGGAACGCGTACAAAATTCATAGAATTGTCATTTACGCGTTACGAAAGACAAGATTTTCAGGATTGTTACGTCCTCGAATTTGCTTCCAATAAAGAAGTTTTAGTAGTATTTGTTTTATATTTTAGTGTCCATTATATAATTGAACGAATTTCTGGATGAAATTCATATGTTACAAATTGTTCGACAAAACATGCTTCGAAAAAAACGTTATTATCGACAATCCAACTCATTTCCAACTACCCGTACAGTTTTAAATGTGAACGTGGTTTTTTGAAGTCGGAGTACTACACCGGGCAATCCCGCCTAAAGGAACGCAACTGCAACCGGCGAAACTATCCCGGAATTCGAGAGTGTCTCTCGCGAGAGACCGGGGAATTAGGTCTGGGCTAGTATCTCTGGCATCCGAATCCGATTTCCCGGAACCCCGCTTAAAACTTCCTTTTCCTAATCGATAATTAGATCTGCTCGGTTTACAAGCGCGGCCAGGACTAAGTCCGAGTTCGTTTCACTCAAAGATCACCGGAGATCCTTCCTTTGCCCTGTGTTTGTATGGATAGTTGAGATACGAAGCTCAAATCCGAGCCTTGCACGATTTCCTTCAAATGGTTCTCCATTTGATAAACGAAGATCTGAGAATTCGTCCCTTGAAAAGTAATCACGAAAGAAATAATTGGATTACGTTCCACAGGGTTCATTGTCGATCCGTGTCTAAAATCTTCTTCTGCTGTTGAATCATTTTTGAAGAACAAAATTACTATATCATAGTTTATTATTATTATTTTTTATTATATTTTGTATTTATAACAGAAACTACTCGATGCAATTTATAATAATAGAGCGATTAAAAGCATCTAATACAGTTGATGCAATAGATTGAGACAATTTAAATTTTGCATAAAGAACTTCGAACAAAATGGCCGACCGCGCTTGTCGGCATCTTGAAACTTCGGATGCGCTGCCGGCAACTTTCGGCCTCCGTCGAGCTTCGGCTGGTCGACTCTGTGTAACCACACACATGCATGAAATGCATATACATACGTACACATATGAACTTGCAAGGGTCAAAATCTTGACAAATTGACGCTTCAATATTGCAATGAGCAGTTTAAAAGTGGTCACTTGTGTTTCCTAAAAGTTCAATCTACGTCTGTCCAGAGCCCAAATTGCGAATTTATACCTCATCGTTGAGTAATTTTCGATATTCGGCAGTATACTGCCAGTCGCGAGGAGTTCGAAGCAAGCGCGACGTTACGAGATGCGTAGCGAAACGTGCAGGGATCAAAATCTTGACAAATTGACGCTTCAATATTGCAATGAGCAGTTTAAAAGTGGTCACTTGTGTTTCCTAAAAGTCCAATCTACGTCTGTCCAGAGCCCAAATTGCGAATTTATACCTTATCGTCGAGTAATTTGCAATATTCGGCAGCATACATATCGTACATATGTAAACCTGTACTATCGATCTGCATTATCGACCGTATTCTATCGCAAGGTACAATGTTTGCCGCGGGGAGACCGTGGCGCTACTAAGCGGAACCGCGAAATGGTGCCTTTTTTCTAGACATTTTACGCCTTAAATAAGTAAGTAATCAATTAAAAATGCATACCACCGTATTTGTACATGTTTTTACTATGTCTGTCCAGAGCCTTTTTTCGATACGAACACTAAATCTCTCGAAATTAAGAGAATCTCTCTGCGGCAGCTATCTTGTGACGTCATCCTTGCTTCAGAAAGCGAGATTTCTGCCGAATATTACAAATTACTCCACGATCAGGTAGAAATTCGCAATTTGGGCTCTGGACAGACCTAGATTGGACTTTTAGGAAACACAAGTGGCCACTTTTAAACTGCTCATTGCAATATTGAAGCGTCAATTTATCAAGATTTTGACCCTTGCAAGTTCATATACGTATATGCATTTCATGCATGTGTGTGGTTACACAGAGTCGACCAGCCGGCCCCCTTAAATTGACGTCGTCTACGCAAACGAGAAAGGTCCAATACACGGTGGTTTAATCATAAGCCTTTGAATTGTGTCGACGGTAATGGAACGGAAACAAGCGTTTCGAGTATTTAAGGAGTAAACTAATTACACGACGAGACGAAGTCTCCGGCTATTATCGTCGCCAGGGTTTCTGGAAGAAGTTTGCTGGTCACAGTGTTTCGCTGTAAAGACGGGACTGGGAGGACTCTTCCAGAGTTTTAGAATGGGTCGGCGAGTTTGCGTGACTTTGACTAATTTGCAGTTACAGGGATGATCACCAAAGGACCACCTTCCCTGTGGACATAAACGAGAAGGAACAACGGTACATCGAAGAGATTGTGCGACGAACGACCAGCGGAAAGAACAAGCAAAAGACGAAGCCGAAGACTTCTTTCGAAAGGAATCCGAATCACGGCAATCATCAAAACGCGAAGTCGAGTCCCCTAAAAGAATCGAAACGTTGACGATGTTCTAGCACGTTGCATTTGACCCTCTAAATCCTGTTTCAAGTTTACAAACTCCTGTTATGTCTCCTGTTACAATATCCTGTGTTCGCACGATGCGTCTCGAGATTCTTATTCTTATTCGTCTGTATCCTCGTTTGGTAATTTTTAATTGAAATTGAAATTATTGTTTGGAATATTGTGACGGAATGAAATTTGTTGATTGTTTAATGTTAAAATTGGAGCTACAATAAAAGAATAAAATATTTTGAACACGGTGAATTCTTTTTTAGATCCTTCTGCATCTAATTCTTGTATACAATATAAAAATCAATGATTTATTGAATATAAAGATTTTGTATTTTTAAAAATACTTTATACTTCAGATTTCAATAGCTTTTTGCTATTCGTTTTCCCAAAAGACAATTACTGTTTATTTGTACAAAAAATTATTTCTGTTACTAACTTTGTATGTGAGAAGGTGGAAATAGAAGAGGAAACTATTATTTCGAAACAAAAAGAAATCACAAGCAGCCTAAAAATTCAAAAGATTAAGTAATCTGGTGAAATTTGAAAAGAGCGCCATTTATCATTCAGTGGCAACACCCTACGTTACCGATAAAACACAATTTCTGAGCATTACAGAACAACACGGTTGTATACGGATTCGATAGAGGTGTTCGTGTCGTTGTATAAGCGAATGGGTAAACACGTACCCGTGAGTACATCTACCGATAGCATTAGGTGTAACCGATGAATCCGTTGAATGGATGGTGTGTATAGGTACAAAAGCATTGTCGATGAGCACTCGCATGATCGCTGTAAACGAGTAAAAACATGGACGGTAACGAGATCGAGTCAGTTAAACGTCAGTTTCCGTTTAACACTCGGATTTCTTTGTAGATTTCGAGACACGGTGGCAGGCATTCGAGCCAAAATCGAAAAGAGACACCCGGGCCCGGAGTTTGGTTCCGGTACCCTCTTCTCTCCTATCCTCTCGTCTTCCTCGTCCTCGACGGTTGTTCGGTAGCTCGAAATCAGCTTCGAGAGCGGCTATTCCGCTCGAGTGGGAAATCTTCGACAGATCTTTAATGGAAGTCGTAGAGGAGGTAGCGATGGAGCAACTGCGGTAGCTGAAGTTTGTGAGCGATTTTTGGTAAGTTGGTGCCGCACACCCTTCGGACTATCAACCTAGCCTGATGGGTCAGCGGCAACGGAGTTCCGGCCGCCTCCATCACGATCGCTCTCTGCGCGTCCGTCAGACTGCTCGATCTCCGTATCATGCAAGGGTCGAAGCTTTCCGCCGCTTCCAGCAACACTTTCAGTAGTCGCGGTTTGTTCGCTGTATTCTGAAGGGAATTCAGTATGCCGTGGGGGTCGCGGAATTGCGTCTTGATCACGACCCGCGCACCGTACTTGAGCAACAGAGCCACCACTTCGACCGACGCGTTCTCGTTCGAAGCTACGTACTCGGCTAGAACCGGTCGTAACGCGACCCCTTCGTCGCTGCGTATCACCAGGTTCGGGTCAGCGCCTCGCTCCAACAACATCGACAGAATCTCCAGTCTATTTGGAATGTTGTCCGCGCAAGCGACGTGAAGCGGCGAACCGATGATCGGCGAAGTCGCGTTCACGTCGGCACCTAAATCCGATGAATTCGACGCTCGAATGAAATACGTTTAAATAATAACCTGTATCGCGTCGCACAGTGGTCCCAAATCGCGAATACGTGGTCAAAACCTCACAACTTATTCAGAAATTACTTAAATTACCAATTAAAAAATTATTGGTTCTGCTTGGAAATTGGTATTGGGCCATGTTTTGGAGTCGCCGATATCGAATCTGAACTTGAAATTAGAGAAAACAAAATGGCAGATCGTATATGGAGGACATGTACATTAAAAGATTGTTGGTTCTGCTTGGAAATTGGTATTAGGCCGTTTTTTGGGGTCGCTGATCACGGATCTGAACTTGATATTTGGAAAAACAAAATGGCGGATCCAATATGGCGGACATATACATTAAAAAATGATTAGTTCTGCTTGAAAATTAGTATTAGGCCGTTTTTGGGGTCGCTGATCACGGATCTGAACTTGATATTTGGAAAAACAAAATGGCGGATCCAATATGGCGGACATATACATTGAAAAATTGTTGGTTCTGCTTGAAAATTAGTATTAGGCCGTTTTTCGGGTCCCTGACCAGAATTTGAAATTAGAAAAAACAAAATGGCTGATCCAATACGGCAGATACAAACATTAAAAAATCATTAGTTCTGCTTGAAAATTGGTATTAGGCTGTTTTTGGGGTCGCTGATCACGAATCTGAACTTGAAATTAGAAACTTCGCTGTCTCATATTGACCTCATCGATGGGAAAGACTAATTCTCCAGATAGCAAACTCTACCCTTTGTATTGTATAAAGTAGGTATTCTATTCGCACTTCATAGTTCCCAAAGAAGAAAGAATTGGAGAATTACGGGTCTTTTTACATACAATAAGATCCAATAATCAGAAGTATAGGTGTCCATTTGAAAAAACAAAGTCGACCTTCAGATGACCTTGAATATGCCACCCAAATAAAAAACTGATACTGCCTTGGACACGTGTTTTACACTTTTTTAATATCCTTCATACTTTTCGAGATATTCCGCTGGAAAGTTTTCAAATGAACAGCCGGTATAAAAACATCGTTCGTGTTTGAAAGATATAAAAAAATTTCGGATATATGATTCTTTATAAAAAAAAATTGGCATTCTATTCAAAATCTGTTTAAATTTTACAGAAAGACTTAGAGCATATCTCTCACAGTTTGACAAGAAATGCAAGGGAAGCACACAAAATACTCTGCGTTACAAAAGACAGTGTTACGACCACAGAGGCACCTAGGGGCAGCTAATTTTTTTTAGAATTGCAAGATAATACTACGTAGTAGAAGCTCCAACAAGTTTCAGCGATGGACCGTGCGAGACTTTGAAACTTTTGCTCTACATCTTAAAAATTGATGCCTGCACTTTTACTCTCCCTCTCTCTCTTTGGATACATAGTTATCAGTTAACAATAAACATTCGGCACTGAAAACTACGCAACTTACCTCAACAAACAGCATCCATAATGCAGAATTAAAATCGAAACGTTTCAAGACAATTTCTACACTGTGCGCTTAAAATTCGCAGTGTGCTTCACAAGCTTAAAACGGTACGGTCTAATGAACTCGAAGTTCGGACTGTGACTGTTCATCAGGTATAAAAGAAACGACCTTTTTTTCTGTTTACCCCTGGTTAGAAACACTCTTATAGTAACCAAGCCGATACTTAAAACTCCCCTAGCTGAAAGTTCATGTGTTTTAGGTTTTGGGCCAGGTTTTCCGGCTTTGGGACCACTGCGCGTCGCATCCAGCGTTTGGTCTTCGACCGAACGCTGGCCAACGAACCAACTCACCCGAACGCAACAGCATCCGAACGATAGAGGGATCCCCTTTCAGGATAGCCAGGTCGAGGGCAGTGGGCTTTTGGTATTCTGGCCCGAGATCCAGTCGAGCGCCCTGCTTCAAGAGCAGATCGATCACCGATGGATCTCCGCCGAGGATCGCGTAATGCAGAACGGTCCGGTAATCGTGCCTCGCGTCCGCCATCGAGTTCACGTCCGCACCGTAACTCAGCAGAAGCAGCACCGAAGCTATGCCCTGCTGGCGAGAACGTTCTCGGATCAGACACGATACCAAATACCTACCTGTGTGCAAGCGTGAGGGGGGGGGGGGGGGGGGTTACCTGAGGCAATCTCGAAGCTTTCATCAACGGCGTGAGTCCCGCGCGATCTCTCGTGTTCGGTTGAGCCCCGAAAGCAAGCAACAACTCCATGCACTGCAGGTCCAACGGTGAAACCAAATTGATCTCCGAACCGAAGAAGTACCGTTTGTTCGGATTCGCGCCAGCCTCCAGCAGAATCCTCGCCACGTCGACGTGACGGTTCTTCAGGGCGAGGCGCAGCGGTTCGTCACACATCGTAGTCCTGCATCGTCGATCGACATTCTTTCACGCGTCGTCTATCACTTTTCTAACGACCCCCCCGACGCGACGCGTTCTTCTCTTTCTCGTTTCACCGACGAATACAAACAACGCGTACTGTTCGTGCCTCGCAAGAAGCCAAAGGGCAAAGGGGCCACTGGCTCGCTCCGCCTACCTATCCCCACCTTTGACGCTCCAGTGGTCCAATGCTTAGGCTTCGACGTCACACGCTACGCGGTGTCTGCGACCGCTCTAGCCAATGGAGCAGCTGGAGGCGTGACCGACCAATCAGCCTCGCATTCGTTTCGCGAGACTTCTTGCGCGGCACGCACAGTACGCGGTAGCAACAAAAGGGCGAAACGAACGGGCAACAGAAACGGACAATCGAATGCAATCGCGCGATGGAAAGAAGCATCCGTGGCCGCGGAGTCGAACGCTAAGCTGGATCGACGGATTGTTGGCGCGTTCTCAATGCCGATCGATCATCGATGGAGGCGAAGCGAAGGAGAAGAACGACGACGGTTCCCCTCTTCGTCGTAAAGATAGAAAATGGCAGAGATCGTTCGGTTGAACGGGCAGCCAGACGAAGGGAGGAGATCGCGAACGATCGGAGCGTAGATCGTACCTGGGGAATAGCTCTCCGGTGTCCGGCCGGTGGTCGACCTTGGCGCTGTGATCGATCAACAGCTTCACCAGATCCACGTAGCCGTGCTCGGCGGCGAGATGCAACGCGGAATAGCCGCATTCGTCGGTCGCGTCGATGTCCGCGCCGCGCACCAACAACAACTTCACCGCTTCCATGTACTTTTGCCACACCGCGTAATGCAACGGCCTCAGACCCTGGGTGACAGCCTCGTTCGCCTTCGCGCCGCATGCCAGCAGAATGCGAATCTCGTCGAGCGGCTTCAACCGTATGATCGAGTCAGCCAGTTCCCGTTGCAACGGACTCGCGATGCATTCGGTGGGCATCTAAGGGCGTCGGTGACCGAAAACGAGAAACCACAAGAAACATTTTAACGATGCCCCGGCCTCGATCCCGGCCGGTCACCTTACTCGTCCCTACCGTCCGTCTCGATCATCGTTAAAAACAGAAACGGTCGCCGCGCCGTTTCCCGCACCGGCGCGGCGGCGCTCTCGGATCGAAGCGAAATCGACTCGAGCCGCTGCACGAGCTTGATCGAACCTCTGCCAACGGGCCGACACAAATTTAGCGATGATAACGGAACCGCGGGAATCGGTTGCGAAAAGCCTCGCGTCTCTCGCAACCATTTTATCCTCTGAACACCGAAACGCGAGACCGCGCGCATACGTGTCCGCGTATGAATACGTGTTTGTCGGGCTCGAGGGAAACCCGTCTTTTGTCTAGCAACGACACTTCGATCTAGCCTACTCGATTCGTATTGTCTCGCGATCATTTCGCGATCCAAGCTTGCGTCGTGGACACGCAGATATAAAAATATATATATTTATAAATATATTTGTTGCGTTTTACCGTTCGGACTCGTCGCCGACGCGAGGCTTACTTTTTGGAAAACAGTTTCGACGATTCGCTTCGATTCGATTCGACTCTATTCGGAGGGGAGGAACTCTCGAGGAAATTCGAAAGCATCGGGCCCGGGTGTCGGGTCCGTTACATGATCCGGACGACAGTTGACGTTTCGCGAGGCGGACACCGTTCTCCACCGCTGAACGTTGTTTACTCACGGTTAATAATCTTCGGTGCTCCACCATATAGAACCGGTTGTGTTACAAACTGTCTTCTCGGTCGGAAAGTCGGTCCTATTTAAAGCTTCAAACGGCGATTCCGCCCGAAAATAACACAAAGGGAACGCGCGGGAGTGTGCGCACCGACTCGTTCGCTCGCGACAACTGCGCAATTTTCGGTTCGCAGAAGATTTCGCAGCAAGCGAGCGCTTTTCCTCCTGTCCCGCGTCGCGATTCTACCCCTCGATCGGGAGGACATCGTTTCGATCTGGATCTTCTCGAAAAAAATCAGATTTCTCGAGCGATGCGAAATACTGTTGCGAACAGTCGGCGCTCCACCGGCTTGCAATTTCTTTGGCAATCGTATCGAAGACGCGACGATTGAGACGCAACAATGTGCGACGATTGCGGTTTAAGAAGGATCTCTCTCGCGAGATCAACGCGAGACAAGACGCAACCAAGCTCAACAAAAATCACCGCCACGTGTGCGCGAGCGCGCCCTGAAGCGCTGTGTAAAATCGTAGCGAACGTAGTAAAATGTTTCTTTCGTTTCGGTTGATTCGTGATTAAGAGGCACTCGATCACCGAACGCAGAGCGAAGTCTCCGAAGCATTTTGCTGAATCGAAAGCGGTACCGAATGCGCTTGTTTTATTCCAATTTGTTAATGATTACATCGGGGTTAGAGGAGACAGGCGCACGGTGCTCCGGATCGGAAAAATAAGTGACATTTAGCCGAAAAACGAACTTTCTCGTGTCGATATCTAATCAACGAACATTATTTCTTAAATGTCCATGGACTTTGACAATGAAAAAATTAGTACATCTTAATCAATATTACGGTTGTAACAAACATTGAACCTTGGACGTTTTAAGAACAGCATTATTCGCCAGAAAAATTGTTTCTCTTCAATGAGATATCCTGACGCTACCATTTAATATTTTCTCTCGATTGTTTTTTTTTTTAAATCGAAGAGCAGACTTTTGCGATGAAAAGTCTTGTTTTTAAACAGCAATTTGTATATTTAATATACGGATAAAATCACGTACAAAGAAAATTCGAAATTTAGACCAAGAAGCTAAAGGATTAATAATTACGTAACATAAAGTATGTAATAACAAATACAAAGTAAATATTACTAAAATAATTTTTTTTTCACCCATTTGTAACATAATGATAATATATTATTCAGCCCAAAATTTCGTGTCGATATCTCTTACGATTCAGAAGTTACAGTGAGTGTAGAAAGTATTCGTACACCAATAAATTGGACACAAAAGTTCGTAAAACAGTTGTTTACGAATTATTTTTTTATAAACAATGAGTATTAACATATTCTAGGATATCTATAGAATAGATATTAATTAATTTTTTGATTTTTGTTCCACTCATTTGTAACATAATGATAATATATTATCGAGCCCAAAGGCTATAGCCGGGTTTGGGGGTCAAATCGGCCCTGGAAGGGATTTTATTCCAATTTGCGCCCATCGATAGCCCACCAAAAAAGATACCTTTCAGCCAAGTTTTAGCCCTATAGCTCATCTGTAAGGGTAGTTATAGAGGAAAAACGAAAATCCAGTTTTTGGCCCATTTTCCCCATTTAATGACAATTTAAAATTCTGAAAAAAATCTGACACATGTCGGACACCAAACCACATACTTTGAGACGTTTTCAGATTTTTCCGTTGCAAACTCTGGGTGTAAAAATCGAAAAACACGAAAAAATGCAGATTTCATATGGAAATCTAAGAGCGACTAAAATAAAATTAATTTAGCAATAAGATATTGTCCTAAGTATTATGCTCAATTTTTTTCAAATTCCTGCGATTGGTGCGTCATAGTAGGAAAAAATAAAAACCACTTTTTTCGGCGTTTTTTCCGTGGAAAACTAAGTTATAATTATCGTAAAAATATAATATGTAATATTAAACATCCCTAAGTTCGGAGAAACATCGTGCAGACTTTAAAAATTGCGTAGTAAAAAAACGACAATTATACTATGCAGGATATATCCCAATATTTCGAAAGTAGCTTCAACGGCGCCGGTTGGTGCAGTAGCTATGGTCTCCGACTGCGGAACCGCTGAAGACTTTTTGGACCAGGTTCGAATCCCGCCCCGGGCCAATTTTTTTTTCTCTTCAATCAGATGTTTTTTCTATTTCTAGCCGTATGATTGTTGTTACGCTTTTGTAAAAACATTTTTTAACTATGTTTAAACTATTTTTTAATAATTTTCCGGAAAAATATTTTTGGAGTACTTTCGGCCTTTAGTCATCTATGGGCTGTATTACTTATCTACTTAACATTTTTTTACATGGAAATAGGGATTGATTATTTTTGTGACAGAAAATATATACATGAAGTATTACTAGGAATATTTATCTGTAATAATTGTAGGTGGATTGGTGTGCGGTGGAATCATGTATGGCGTTTTCAGTCTTCGACGCTATCTTCGTCAATTGTCGGTGTTATTTGGTCATTATTGAAAATTCTACTGAGCATCGCTGCTGTTCGAACTATGTCCGTGTCGTATCGAGCATAAGATAAATAATAAATGATAGCAGCTACATGTGAGCAACATCCAATAGTGCGATTACCATTAGCACATTCACAACAATACCGTTTTATACCGGAGTAACCAGTTGAGTTTGGTATATAATCTATGTAGCATTTGTACGTTTTGCGGTTGATATGTCGCGATTTTACTTCGAATTTTACAATATTTGTTGTGGGGGTGGGGTTAATAAATATGGAAACAGTTATAACACATAAATATAATTAATAGAACTCAAACACTGGTTTTTCCCGATACAGTACACGCTCGCATGCTTACATGCTGTCGCGACGCTCTATGCTCTTTTTGTCTATAAAAAACGCGGGAACGCTGGTGCGCGAGAACTACGCGCAAATGACTCGCGCCAACCGCCTGCGCCGACGCAGTTTCATCTATGCCCATCTGTGGGCACTGGAACCTTCTTCCATCCCCCACTTTCCAGTGTCCAATCCTAACTTTTCCACGCATCGGCGGTGGAATGTTCCTTTCAGCACAGACGAGGTATAGGAGTAGACCAATTACCCAATGTATTTTTTTGTCTCACGCTCGGGGGGCTCTAGAGCCCCCTTACCATTCTGTGTCACATCCTACCGTATCAGCCGGAACTTGTATTGTGGAACCAATATTCTACAACGGCGCTGTTGCTGATAGAATTTTAAATCTCATGTCGGACATTCTATAAATGATGAATGAAACAAAAGAATATTGTGTTCTTTTAATTTCGTTACGCCTGTTACACGAGTGCATCGAAGGAGACGTTTCTACGTAGGGAAGCTTATATTCAGGTAAATCATATTTATGCGCTTAGTAAATATCGCATTTTCTATTGTAGAAAGCTAGTGTTCCGTAATCTGCTTATTTTCTTTTTAATCACTTTGCTATTCTATTTCTCGCATACAATGAAGCGAAATGAACGGAAAACTCACTATAAAAAGTGTGCTTACCCCTTTTGTGATTTAACAAACCGTACTACAACGAACAATATTTCTTTTCATTCATTTCCAACGAGAGATAGTGATAGGTGTGTCAGCGTCAACGCATTTTTAACGAGAGGTCTTGGGTAGAATGGCCGAAGGGATGTTTATTCCTTGACAGATTTATGGCAGGGCTTTATAATGTTTGTGGCCCGTGAAACTAAACAGTCCTGGCAGCAGGCAACGCGATGGCTGATGACCGATTTGGGTCTTACAGCTATCGATTGTCTAAGCATTGACTGTTTATTGAAGATGAGGATGTTTAGAAAAGGCAAGCGACCCGACGTCGTATTGCCAAAGACAAGGGACTCTTTGTCCTGAAGGAACTGGCCACGGAGTGGGGAACGCTATGCCTTTTGGTAAGAGGACTGTGATGAACCATACGGCACTTACCCCAGAACCTTGGAAAAGGGCAGTTCGTACCAATTTTTCTAACATATACATGAAAATATATAGTGAATTTCAATTTAATTTCTTTTTCAAACTCAGTTACAAAATATATTCAAAATGGATGCGTATTAATAGTGTTAAAAAATTATAAAAATGCGAATAATAATAATACGCATGGAGAAATGTGTAAATAAACTGTATAAAATAAATGTATGAAATTGTATTTCTATAATTTGAAAACGTGATATGCATAATTATTTAATATTGTATTTATTATTAATATTGTATTTGTAAGAATTAATATTATATGTTTTATGACATCAAATAAAAAAATATAATTTAAACATATAGTCATAACATCAAATATGTAGATAGCGTCAATCATTTGTATTTGACCAGATTTGATCATTTTTGTCGATGTAGTTCCAGCATTTATCGTTCGTCAGCGTAGAGGGCGTAAGAAAATCAGTTGTTTACATGTGAGACACGAAACCCCATATGGTGATTGGTCTACTCCTCTACCTCGTCTGTGGTTCCACGATGTTAGTACCGACCGATATGGTAGGATGTGACACAAAAATGGTAAGGGGTCTCTAGAGCCCTGCGGACGTGAGACAAAAAAATACATTGGGTGATTGGTCTAGTCCTGTACCTAGTCTGTGGTCTTATATTAGATTGTTTTACAATTGGAAATTGGAAGATTGAAAGAGCGTCCGATTGCGTCCAATTGCGTCCGATGCAATGCATTTATGTGCATTTTAGAATCACGTTCCCTAACCTTCCGCAAGAGTTTATAATGATGTAAACAATGATCGAAGATTTTATATCGAAGAAAGAAATATAAAATTTATTTTGTACGTTTTCCTTATAATTATACATCGTAAAATTGCTTTTACTGACACTTTACTGTGACAGCTATCGTGATCGTATCGTTATTTGTAAATTTTACGTTTACGCAGCGTATTTCTTGTAACGTAAGTTTGATGGTATTTTGAAACTACATATGTTTGATAAGTAGACAGATTGTAATACTGTTTTGTAGAAACTTCTCCTTTTCTTCGAATCTTTTATGTAGATGTAAAAACCAAAATTCTTTATAATCTTTATAAATGGTTTTTGTATAAATTTGTAGCAAAATTATGTCAACCGAGGAAGCGAATCGCAGTACAACACTACAGTCAATAGAAGAAAATAACCAGTCTGTGACAAGTACATCTCAACATCCTGGAAATAGCAGGGAACAGAGTACTGTTAGACCTCAGGAACAAAGCAGCCGGCAAAATAATCTTCAAAGAATACAACAACGAAAGCAGCAAATGTTAAATCTGCCACAAATGAAAAAAATATTGAGGATTGCAACGTACAGTGCATGTCAAGTTGAAGATTGCAAGTGCATAGGCTGGAAAAATCCCCAACTACTAATTAAATCACCCAAAACGGATTCACAACAACCTATCATAAATTTTTTTGATCCCTGCAAAAGTTGCACGCATGTTTTGGAAAATCATGTTTCTTACTTGACCAATCAGTCGGAAGAGGAAATCAATAAATTATTGTGCATGGTTATTGATGCTGATAATATTTTTTTGGGATTACAGAAAGAAGAAGATCCGGACACCAAGAAAGTTTACTTTTATTTGTATAAACTCTTACGGAAATGTATACAATCTATGGAAAAACCTACGATAGAAGGTCCTTTGGGGCAACCACCCTTCGAGAGACCAAGCATAGCAAAGGCGGTAATGAATTTTGTAGCTTATAAATACGGACATTTGCCGCAGAGAGATATGCAAGCAATGTGCGATATGGCAAAGATGTTTTTGCATTGTTTAAATCATTGGAACTTTGACCCGCTTAGTGCCAGAAGAGGTACGATTAGCGTGGAGGATGCTCCTGCTTACAAAATTAACCATACACGTTGGTTGGTTTTCTGTCACATACCAGCATTCTGTGATTCTTTACCGCACTACGATACATCTTTGGCATTTGGTCGAACATTTGTTCAAGCCATCTTCAAGCCAGTTTCAAGACAACTATTAGACAAGTGTCATAGCGAACGGGATAAATTGGCACCGGAAAAGAGAGTAATAGTCCTAACACATTTTCCTAAGTATGTACAAATATTTGTAGTTTTCTGTTTCTTCTATTAGTTTAGTAGTATCTCTAATAGTTTGTTGTTTTATTAATAGTACATAAATGTACTCTTATGTACTGCTTTCAGATTCCTTTCGATGTTGGAAGCAGAAATTTATTCTGATAATTCGCCGATCTGGGATCCTGACTTTAAACAAGTGCCTCCTACTTATTTACAAACCGCGTTAGAATCGAAACCAAATCAAGGAAGAAGAACCGGCGAATTTGAAAAAGTTACAGTTACTCCGAACGAGAAAGATAATTATACAACGATTAATATAAGTCCTGGTATAAAGAAAATTCATGAGAAGCGATCGCATTCTGAAGGACGTTCGGACATAAAAAGGAGAAGGAACGAAGAAGTTTTCGAAGATTTGCCGGAAGAAACTGTAGCTGAAATTGTAGCGACTATTAACGATCCGAACTATATGTGTGGACCCGATGCAGTGTTTCCACCGAATGTTCCCCGTGATGAAACTGCCAAGATCGAGGAAAGCAGAAAGATTATTGAATTTCACGTTGTGGGGAACAGTTTAACACAGCCAGTGTCCAAACAAACTATGCTCTGGCTAATTGGATTGCACAATGTATTTAGCCATCAATTGCCTAGAATGCCAAAAGAGTACATATCTCAATTAGTTTTCGATCCGTAAGTGACTTGAAAAATATTTCAAATAAGTTCACGCTTGTTTATAGGATATACTCTTTCCTAATAAATTAATAAATCACTAAATTATTAAATTACGATAATCTCCTGTTTCTAGAAAGCATAAAACACTAGCTTTGATAAAAGATGGTCGACCAATTGGTGGTATTTGTTTCCGAATGTTTCCTACTCAGGGATTTACAGAGATAGTGTTCTGTGCTGTAACAAGTCAAGAACAAGTAAAAGGCTATGGTACGCATTTGATGAACATGCTTAAAGATTACCACATCAAAAATAATATATTGCATTTTCTCACATTCGCCGATGAATTTGCAATCGGGTACTTTAAAAAGCAAGGTTTCAGTAAAGATATTAAGATACCACGATCAATGCATCAAGGGTATATCAAGGACTACGAAGGTGCCACATTGATGCACTGTGAATTAAACGCTAAGATCGTGTACACCGAGTTTACAGCTGTTATAAGGAAGCAAAAAGAAATTATTAAAAAGCTAATTCATCAAAGACAACAGGAGATACAGAAGGTTCATCCTGGTTTGACATGCTTCAAAGAAGGTGTCAGAGGAATTCCTGTGGAATCTATTCCTGGCATTCGTGAAACCGGTTGGAAAAGTTACGCTCAGACGAGAACGAGAGGAGTGGCTAAAGGGACTCAAGGGCCGGAACCAATGGAAGCGTGCTTAGACATTACTGATTCTTTGTATAACGCGTTGAAAAACGTTCTGAACAGTGTAAAAAATCATAGTACGGCGTGGCCATTCTTAAAACCCGTAGACAAAAACGACGTGCCAGATTATTATGATCACATCAAATATCCCATGGGTGTGTAAATGCAGCAATATTCGAACTGTTTGAATAATCTGATAGTTAATAGCATATAGGTGTAATATTATACCATAGAAAATAGTTAATAGAAAAACCCAGACCTACAATTGACTTTTGTGTTTTAGATCTGAAGACAATGACCGATCGATTAAAGGCACGATATTACGTGACAAGAAGATTATTTATCGCCGATATGACTAGAATTTTCACTAATTGTCGTTTGTATAATAGCCCTGATACCGAATATTATCGATGCGCTAACGCTCTAGAAAAATACTTTCAAACGAGAATGAGAGAGATTGGTCTGTGGGATAAATGAAGGTTGGTGTGCAAGGAAAAGATACCTTGTTTGTAAAATGTTATTGTATTTTGTATGTACATCAGTTTACTTGTAAATATACATAGAGCTTTTAAGAGAGAATTATAAATAACAAAAGATACAAAAGAAAAAGGAGAATGGAAAAATATTTATTTATTCATTTGTAAGTAAAATCTTTGATTTTTACTAAGACTTCAAAACAGTTGTCGATTCTACACATATATTTTGCACTCCAAGAAATTGTTGAAAATAGGATACGCAGTAAATTAAGACTAAACTAGATACTTAATTTCACGGCCTAATTATAAGCATTAGTCGAACAGTTAATTAAGAAATGTAATACACCGATTATAATGAGAGTCTCTTGGCCAGTGTTTATTCTCTGGAACAGTGATTTCTTAAAATGCGTTAATTCTGGGAGGCTTGGCGCGCTGAAACAGATCTATTTTCTGTAAATATGTATGGAAGCAGTGTGCAACTTATAGAAACCAATAATTAAAATATAACTGAAACACATATCCGAACTCGAAGCAAACGTTGATACATTTTCTTTTCCGCCCGTGTGCGTTTTCGAATGCATTCTTTTCAAATATCGAAGAAGAATCTTTGATACTGTCAAATGCTTTACTAGGAAATAAAGATTTGTAGATCACAAGATCTGCAATTACTAAATAAATTATTAAATAAAATACAAGATACAATATTTGGAATTTAGATAAGAAAAATATTACACGAAATTTTTTATTATAAATAGACCATTTCGCGTTTTCCGATAATTATCTTGACAACATCTTATAGCAGATTACATGCCATAACTCGAACAAATTCATTCGTGTTCGGTGAACTCTTAAGCTGGTTTTCACTTTCTATAATAAGCGATCCTGCTTATTACGAGATCTTAAATATAAGCAAAGACTGCCAACGTGTATTATTCCAGTTGCTTGTTAGGAGAATCTCGCAGAACCAAAGAGACAAGGAAATCATTTTATGCTCTACTTCATATACAAACTCAGTGCCTAATTGGCATATATTAAAAACCAATTAAAGTCTCTTATAAGGTATTCATCTTAGCTTCTGTATTAGATGCGATATTAGTACAGTTATATACATATACATTATTAGTTTACAGGTTTTAAGAATTTGCTCAGCTTTGAAATAAATTTCTTCTTTGTCTAGGTTACTGATTGAACCTATGTGTATAACAAGTGTAATAGAGTACCGATAAAACTTTCCTAACTTGGTCAGGAATTTGTAAAAGATTTGTTATAAATTATGAAAATTTGAGAATACACGCAACAATGATAATAGCAACGATTTTGTGCATTATCTTAAGCTTACATCAATTTACCGGACTGTAAGCAACGTATAAATGGTATAAAGCATAGACACTAGTATGCACAGGTAGACTAATTGTAAGAGGGGGAGTTGATATAAAGCAGCTGCTTTCTTTCACAGAAACAATATTAGAGAAGCCGACGCGCCGTTAAGATAGTACAAAATCTAGTCGCCTAATTAAAATTTGCTCGTTGTTTTCGATAAGTAGTCGAACTTTATTCCTCTTACACGTAAGAAGAAATTGGACAACCACATTTAACAATGTGCGACGACGATGTAGCAGCTTTAGTAGTCGACAATGGATCGGGAATGTGCAAGGCAGGATTTGCAGGAGACGATGCTCCACGAGCAGTGTTTCCTTCCATTGTGGGAAGGCCACGATATCAGGTACGACTGTTGTTTATTCTTGCTTTCTAAGGTAATTAACCTTTTGCCATTAACTTTTTTTTTTTAATGTTAGACAATTCTAACACTCGAGCATTAAAATATTTGATTTTGCCCACGGTATCTGTAAATAATGTTGACTTTTAGATCAACTAAGGAGATAGCACATTGGGGAGAAAAAATAAAATAACATTCTGATAAAACCTTATTTTACTAATATTTAATGTAATTTAATTTAATTTAATATAATTTGATAATAAACATTTGCCAATAATTCAGGGTATCATGGTTGGTATGGGGCAAAAAGACAGTTACGTGGGAGACGAAGCTCAAAGCAAGCGGGGCGTTTTAACAGTAAAATATCCAATCGAGCATGGCATTGTGACAAATTGGGATGATATGGAAAAAATATGGCATCATACATTTTACAACGAATTACGAATCGCTCCTGAAGAACATCCTGTACTTTTGACAGAAGCTCCTTTAAACCCAAAAGCTAATCGGGAAAAGATGACACAAATCATGTTTGAGACATTTAATTCTCCAGCAATGTACGTTGCTATACAAGCGGTTTTGTCGCTTTACGCTTCAGGACGCACTACCGGAATCGTGTTAGATAGCGGTGATGGAGTTTCACACACGGTGCCAATTTATGAGGGTATCCAAACATTTCGTTTACATATATATGCGCGTATACATACAGTACAGTACACTACAGTACTGTACTTCATATATATATTTGTGTCTTTAGTCTATATCTATAGTATTCACATAATTTTATTCGGAAATATGTAGATATGCATATTTTTTTCCTTTATTCAGGATATGCGTTACCGCATGCGATTTTACGAATGGATTTAGCTGGTCGCGATTTGACGGATTATCTTATGAAGATATTGACTGAAAGAGGGTATTCTTTCACAACGACAGCGGAACGTGAAATCGTCCGAGATATTAAAGAAAAATTGTGCTACGTTGCTTTAGATTTTCAACAAGAAATGGCTACAGCTGCCGGTTCGAGCGCCCTGGAAAAGAGCTACGAACTACCTGATGGCCAGGTACAACCGTTCAATTATATAAATATACATATACCTTTCCGCTTCAAGGAGGCAAAGGATAATAAAAAATGAAATAAAAAAGGGAGAGGGTGAGGGCGAAAGAGAGAGAGAGAGAGAGAGAGAGAGAGAGAGAGAGAGAGAGAGCACTAAAGAAATATCGATTGCAGGTGATCACGATCGGTAACGAACGCTTCCGATGTCCGGAAGCGATGTTCCAGCCAAGTTTTTTGGGCATGGAATCGTGTGGAATACATGAAACGACTTACAATTCTATCATGAAATGCGATGTCGATATACGTAAAGATTTGTATGCCAATTCAGTGTTGTCGGGCGGTACCACCATGTATCCAGGTATAGCAGATAGAATGCAAAAGGAAATAACGGCATTGGCACCGTCTACGATGAAGATTAAGATAATCGCTCCCCCGGAAAGGAAGTACTCGGTCTGGATCGGTGGCTCGATCCTGGCCAGCTTGAGCACCTTCCAGCAAATGTGGATCTCGAAACAGGAGTACGATGAATCGGGGCCTTCCATCGTACATAGAAAGTGTTTCTAATTTATCCCTACTCCCCTATGTTGTCCTGTCAAATGAAACTTATATCTATCACGGTTCGGCTTCGGTTTTTATAAAAAATTTCACTGCTCTGTACGAAATAATCTTATTTATTCAGTATCTCGTATTCCTAAAATATGTAACTCGTATTATACATACAGAACATTTCATAATCGCGTGGTTGAATGATGAAAGCAATTTTGTTTTTTCACGTTCGATTCACCAGCTATGTACGAAATATCCTGTACACAGTAGCAATAATATATGTATTATATATATTATGTAATTTAATAAATATATTTTACATATATTATGACTCGATTCGATTAAGTTCAAAACATATACTTGTGTAGTTACGTACGTTTCGTAAACGTATGCAGATACGTAGTCACACTTGAATACATACACGCATATGCGAGCGGGAACACGCGCTCATACGCGCGCACGTACACAAAATCGAATATATATATATATATGTGTGTGTGTGTGTGTGTGTGTGTGTGTGCCTCTCTCTAAACATATATATGTTCGTTCATATATGCATCTACCTATGTATGCATATACGTATGTATATATATATTAAATATGTATACACAGATCCTGAAGTTCACGTAAAGAAGTTCTTGTAAACGTTCAAAATCTGTTGAAACTGTATAATACATTGAAATTTTTAAGCTCTTTGTGAAATACAATCGTTCAAGATCATAAAAAAATGTATGTGGAGAAAACCAATTAAAAAATTATATAATACAGCGTATACATATATTGCAATTGGTTACCGTTTTCTTCCTTTCTTTTTAAATTTCGCATAAAGAGGACTATATCTATAAAAAATCATTGGAATTAACATAAGTTCCAGTTTGAGTAAAAAAGAAATTTTAGACATCAGAAAATTGTTCAACAAAGAAAAAGATTTCACAAGATTGGTAAAAACATGTGCCATTAATTTTTTTAATGTAAAGAAAGGTAGGACCGCTTAATACATGTATACGCGCGCGCACATATATACACACACGCACTACCACCACCCCCTCACATACATATATAAATATATATATATGCAGCATCGGTAGTGCCTGATCGATGTATGTGTATCTATATCAAATAAAACAGGAACACAAAACTTACATTTAACTGGAAAGATGTTCCTTTATTTACAAATTCTAATCACTATATTCACCGTGTTGCAACGTCGAGCATATCAGTTCATGAAATTCTGATACTTCTCATGGACGGTTAAATCGAGTACCTCGTCAGTTGTCACGTAGTATATAAAACAAAATAATACAATTAAATGTGGTAGATGAATAGTAGAAATTAGTACCTTGATCGAAATACGTGCAAAGAATCAGAATTAAATGCAATGTTAAGATTTACGTAAAGAGAGAAAGAATCATGAAAGACACTATCTATGTATATATTTACGTATGTATGCATGTATGCATGTGTATATGTGTGCGTCATGCGTGTATAACTTGACATTTGTGAGTCCTGAGAATTTGTCGGAATTATGTGTACAGAAAAGATGTTAAACAAA
>CM052132.1:16461537-16547704 GCA_028454255.1 Halictus ligatus | reverse complement strand
TATATACAGGGTGTCCTACATAAATGGGAACACCTAAATATCTTTCGTATTTACAGTCCTATCAGAAAACTTCAGAGGACAAAATTGATGTCGTGTTTTTTAATGAAATTTCAAGGTCGCCGATATTTTTTTAAATGGAATAGTATATTTTTTACGATAGCATAATAGACAATAAAAAATTGAATTTAGTGGATATCAGCTTTTTGACCTTGAAATGACCTTGAATAAGAATAATCATGTTGAGCGGATGAAATGTGGAAGTTTAAAACTTACGTGTTTCAGCAAAGATTGCGCGTTGTTTACGTCGGGTTGACCTTTACATATCATAATAAATGTTCGAAATGTTGACCAATATTTTAATAAATGATCTGTAGGCATTGTAGATTTCCTGAGACATAGTTGAAGCACATACTGCAATAATCCTGTGCTGCATATCCTCTGGCGTTGTGGGTTTATCTTTGTACACAATACATTTTATCTTGCCCCATAGATAAAAGTCCAATGGTGTCAGATCCGGAGAACGGGCTGGACATGGAATTAGTCCTCGTCGCCCAATCCAGCGTCCAGGATATTTCGTATTTAGCACCGTCCTAGCAACTTTAGAATAATGCGCTGGACAACTATCACGTTGAAACCACATGCGCTCCCAATCGAATAATGTAATTTCTTCTAAGAGGCCCGACAAATCCTGGCGTAAAAATGCAGCATACTTTATACCAGTAAGAGTTCCTTGTATAAAGTACGGGCCTATTATTTTACTGCATAAAATTCCGCACCATACGTTAACGGTCCATGGTCTTTGCTTGGATTCTCAGCAAACCAGAAGTGCATATTGTGCAAATTTACTTACGTCTCAGGAAATCTACAATCACTACAGATCATTTATTAAAAGATTGCAACATTGCATGAATGAGGATGGTCAACATTTCGAACATTTATTATGATATGTAAAGGTCAACCCGACGTAAACAACGCGCAATCTTTGCTGAAACACGTAAGTTTTAAACTTCCACATTTCATCCGCTCAACATGATTATTCTTGTTCAAGGTCATTTGAAGGTCAAAAAGGTGGTATCCACTAAATTCAGTTTTTATTGTCTATCATGCTATCGTAAAAAATATACTATTCCATTTAAAAAAATATCGGCAACCTTGAAATTTCATTAAAAAAACACGACATCAAATCATTGCCCCCTGCAATAGTGTCACTTTGTCCTCTGAAGTTTTCTGATAGGACTGTAAATACGAAAGATATTTAGGTGTTCCCACTTATGTGGGATACCCTGTATATATAATCTCCTATATAAATGGTTTATGATGTCATCGTGGCCGACGTATGCACGTTACGTCGTTTGCATTACTTGTTTCTCCTTATTATCAAGAGCTATGTGTTCCCTTAACTGTAATACTTATCGTTTAACATATTCGCGAACCATTGTATTAGCCAAATTTGTTGCACAGCGGTCGGCTGAACTCGTATTCTGAACCTAATAATACTCAGAATTCGAGTTAAAAAAATATACATACAGTGTTCCAAGTCTCGCTCGAAATTTACCACAGTCTAAAATATTATACTATCGTACATGCAATCTTTACACGTTGCGACTTTATATCATTCTACGTATAAGTACTTGTACAATAAATACATTTCTTTCGTTTATTCCATTTTCGTGATAAAAATTGTGTTCAATATTTTGTTCACGTTAATCGAATGGAGAAAATGTTCGTTCAACCATCGTAGAATTATTTGAAAATTTTGAACAGATGGATATCGCGTTTTTGCGATTCCGAGACACTTTACAAGTTTTTTTTCGATGCACTTTTCATATTTCCGGAAGACAATGGTTATGTTTATGAATGTTTTTAAACCTACCATAGATAGTTAGACAATTTATGTTTATTATACTACAAAAATGGTCCACAAAGGGTGCAACATAGCTGAGATAATTTACCGGATGGACGCACGAGATACTTATCGATATACATCGCAATGTAAAGATTCTAGACGCTTCAAAATCATATTGAATCGAAGAATTAAGACTTGCAAAGATTTAATTCAATATGGTTTTGAACTTTTTAGGATCTATTCTATCAACTATATATTTTCACCGTTCCAGGAGTATTCTAGTCCTTAACAATAAATATACAATACAATAAATACATTTGTACCGTTGGTACTTTTTGGAAATAGTTATGGGACAATTCCATAGGTACGAATTTTGTCCTTGACCATCGATTCCAGACCAAAGAAAAGGGGCTACGAAGAATCTGAGATGAATTGTATTGTTCGTTCGCATACGTAACGTGATCGCAACAGATTATATTTTCGAATTACTATTTCACAATTTGCAGCACGCATTTCTGCGTGTCTGTATTTCCAATTAAATCGAATATGAATTTCAATTGAAAATTTATGCAATCGATTGCAAAATACAATACGTTTAATCTGAACGTGTGTAAGTTTATGATGATGATGGCAATGATAATGATGATGACAATGACAATGACGACGATGTTAACGATGACAATGACGATTATTATTATTATTATTATTATTATTATTATTATTATAATTTGTACGATTCCGATTGAGATTTCAGACATAAATAATAAATACTAATTAAAATCAAATAAATGAGTAACGTACGTTTTTATGAAATTGCGATAATACATATAGTTGTACGAATAAAATAAATCTTCCGATTGATTTAAGCGAAACGAATCACAAAATCAGTATTTTCCGAGAAAAATGTTTACAGTAAATAAACAGTTTACCGGCAATTATGAAGAAAATAAAAAGGTGGTAGGTACTCCTATCAGTTATAGTTATCTTTCTTGAATTATATTTCAAAAAAGGTAATAAAAATATCTTTGGTGCCCCTATTTCGAGTAGTATAAAGAATATGATGTTAGAAAAGAGAAAAACGGAAGTATAAGGGAGCAAGTCTATAAGAAAGATTAAAAATTATAAGACAAAGGTAGTCGTGTCTGTTGTCGTAAAAGTTTATCTCCTAGTAGATTTTCTTCTACCTGTTGATCGTTTTGGACGCCGACTAGTTGATCGTGGCATGTTTGACCAAGGTAAAGAAAATTCGCTGTAATCGTAAAATTCATTGTAATTAACTAGAGGCGGTGTACCAAAGGTGTAGTGCGGAATCGATGATTGAACATATGAATAAACGAATGAGCGAATGAATACGTTTCTATTTACCTTGGAGTAAAACTAGGAATAGGAGCACCAAATGCGGTAATAGGTAATTGGGCATCCACTTGAAGACTTTGTATTTGTTCTACATCAGGCCATAACGACAACACTGCTTCTTCCTCGATCGTGGAGGGACAGGGTCCTGTATGATTTGTATTATAACAGGTGGCTTGATGATTTTGACGTTCTTGTCTCTGTTTCAGCTTTTCTATGTGCCTTTGTTCTCTATAACAACAAATCGTTTTCGCATAATGCGCGCTACGATATAATATTATAATAAGCATAGAAAGGGGTAAAACTATTATTTTCAACGTTCACCGGGATACAAACCTTATCCTTTGTACATCCCATCTTTTTCTTCTCCTTTCGTCGTTTTCCAATTTTAAATGCCTCTTGTTGAAAATTTCGTCATCTAAATTTTCAGTTCCTTCCATTGTGTAACAACTTGTATATATTTTCACTCTCCAATTCGGTACTTCCAAAGAGGTATCGCATTCCACTGGACTAGGTTCCTTCAAACTTAACGTATAATTAGCATCTCCGACGGCTGTATAATAATGTTCCTCGGTGATGAGAAAAGACTGCTTCTTTGCCAACAGCTTGCCCTTTCTATCTACTTTTCTACTTGTTTCGTGAGCTAACACCTTGTCCTGTACCGTCGAAGAAGTGTCATTACTGATCGTAGATGAACACGAAACACCTCTTTTTCTTTTGCTACCACCGGATAGTGGTATCGGATCCGATCTCCTCTTTTTTCTCTCTTCCCATTCTAATCTAATATCGCTATTAGTTTCTACTTTTGCATCAAGTTTGCCTTGATTATCGTTCGGTTCTTGTTTAACAGTAGTAATTCCGCCGCTAGTATTCAAACGTATTTTAAAGCTTTCATTATACTGAGAATTATTGTTCTCTGTCTGTACGGTCCTATGAATCTCACTGGTCGATGGCACATTTATAGAATTGATGTTTGGAGGAGAACATGCTCCAATGTGCTCCGATGTAATGGAATTTTCATTATTTTCAGATCTCAACTTTTGTAAGTTCACACGTCTGTCCATACGTTCTAAACGTAGTTTAAGCTATAACATAAATATTCTCTCGTTAGCAAAACTAAATAGAGCTTTGACAGCATTACTAATTGTATTGTCCTGACTTTTCAAGGATAGAAAATATATGTGTGTGTATGAGTATGCAAGTATTTTAACTAAACGTCTGAATAATGTTGAAAAGAGGAACGTTAACCATTGCAAAACTACACAAATTATTGCATAAAAGGAACGAATAATTAAAGAGTACACCTAACAAAGCAGAATCGTAGAATAACTTGGCAAATCAAGTTCGCTCTTATATTTAACTCTAACACGAGCTTTCGAAGATAAACAATCGTATAAATTACGTAGTGTTCGATCGAACATCTTTATTTACTGTCAACAAACGACAAGTCGGTCGTATTCTGATTTCTTTCCGAATTCCAGGCATTATTGTTTCCACAATTAATCACACATATGCATAGCAAGACGAAGCGGTAACGATAATGATATGTTTGAGCGATTTAAAATGAAATTCTTTCACAAAGTCCGTTCTCGTAAAGAATCTTCCATTTTCCATTGTGAAGGTGCCGTCATTGCCAAAGCAGAATGCGCGCGAGAATCGAACAGAAACGTGTAACGTGCTCCGAATTTCGAAGATACGATTCTCTCCGAAACAGCGCCATCCCGTGGCAACGTAGTGTCTGACCTTCACGATTGCCTGACCAATGACAGAAACAGGTCCAAGAACCGGGAAAATGGAACCAAAAGCAAGAGGAGCAGGCAGATGCGTACACAGAGGCGCACGGCCGGCGAAAGCGCGGTATTTTGGAATACGCGCTTCTCGAAAGAAATGTTTAATAAATTCGATTCGTGAAGGGTTGAGTAAAAATTTAAACAAAACTTGAAATAAGGACGATACCAGTGATAATGATAACGACAATGACAATAGCAATGACAACGACAACGAGGATGACAATGATAATAATAACCATAACGACAACGAAAGTGACAATGACAATGATAACCATAATGATACTGAAAATAATGAAACAACAAAAACTTTAAAGAACGTGATTGGTAATAATAATAATAATAATAATAATAATAATAATAATAAAAAGAATAAAAAATAGAAAAGTAAGAAACAAACGGATGAAACTGTTGCATTGTAAAGGAAAGAGAGTACCGTTTCGTTCTCTTGTCGAAGCGCTGCTAAAAGTTTATCCTTGGTAACGATTTGTTCGGACTGTTGTTGGATCAAATCAAGATGAAGAAGCAACAGTTCCTTGAGGTGTTTCACTTCCGTCAAATCATTCTGACGCGGTTCGTTGCCTCGAAGAGGGCTGACACCGAGAGCGGAGGTAGCAGTGGCAGCTGCCGGTGCTCCGCCGTCTGTCATGCTGGCGTACATGTGATCGAAATCACAGGGGAAACTGAGTATTCCATCAGCCGGTTTGCCGTTCTCGTCGACGTTCTGGAATTCATTGCGAGAACAACTGTTGTTGTTCTGGTTGAGAACGGAATTGGCAGCGGTACTGGACGTCGACACCGTGCTACTCCTAACGCCGCTGGTGGCCGACGTGGTGGACAAGTGTTCGTTCATCGCCGCAACCATGTTGTCGTCGTCCTCCTCGTTGTCCTCTTCCTCGTCTCCCTCGTAGCAAGAGGTAGCAGCAGAAACGGCCGTGGTCGTTTGATCGTCGTGCTCGATGATAGTGAAGATGGTGGTGGTATCGGTTGTGGCGTTGGTAGTGGTGGCGGTCAGATTAACGATTGGCGCTTCGATACACGTACCCGGGTACGGATCCTGAAACTCGGTTTCGCACAGCTCCGTCTCGTCGTTCGTCTCGGTTTGATCCTCTCGATCCTCCTCCTCCTCTTCTTCCTCCTCCTCCTCCTCCTCCTCCTCCTCTTCTTCCTCCTCGAGCTCCTCGAGATTATCGAGATTGTCGAGATTGTCGAGATCGTGGAGATTATGAAGATTGTTGAAATTGTGGAGGTTGTGGAGATTGTCGAGATTGTCCGGTGCCTTGAAATCAGAGTTTACGTCGTGGTACTCCACGCTGCCGACGACGCCCCCGGCGGTCAAGCCGATAACACAGACATCGCTATTACTACCGCTATTGCTATCGCCACAACTACCAGCGAAACAGGCTCTATCACCATTACCACTGTCACTACCAAAATTGCCGGCGATGGTAATGCTAGAAGCATCAGAAAGAGTTCCAGCAGCGGCATCAAGAACAGTAGCGTTACCGTTACTAGTATCACCAGCGAGAACAACTATGGAAGAGGCAGTGCTGCCAGCAGCGCCGCTCTCGTTCCCCTTCCTGTTCCCGTACTTGTACGCGCGAACGTTCTCCTTCTTATTCTGACCGTTCACGAGCTTTGAGACCGAGCCACTCGACATCTTCCCTCTCTACCACCCTCGCCGTGGCTTCCCTCTTCTTCATTTGTGGCCGCCTCGAGCGTACCACGCGCCCGCACCGCGCACATTAAGCGTCTTGACAATGTCTTCACCGACGATGCCTTCTTCTCACCGCTGCTCTATATTCTGCTCGCATATCGTTACTTTGTCCGGTTGATGCTCGCGCGTCACGTCGCGTCGCGTCACGTCGCGTCGCGTCTCGTCTCGTCTCACTCTCCCGACACTGTTTGCCGTTCCGCCGTGTCCTTTCCCTTTCAGATCTATCCCTGTCTAAACACTATCTGCCGCTAGTGGCAGACTGGCGGTACAGCGGTACAGCGGTACGGCGGTACACGAGGCGCCTCTCTCGTCCGAGTTCGTGCTCGTGTTTTGCTTTTGCTTATGCTTATGCTTATGCTCGTGCTCGTGTTTACTCTGACGGACGATGCGAGCCGCTCACGACGTTTCTCGGCACCCTTGGCATCCACGACTGCTGACATCTCGCGGATGCAACCGTAAACCTTCAACTTTTCGTCTGTGATTTCATCGCAGACGAGATCGGTCTGTGGTTTCGTTCCGTTTTCCCATCGATCAATTTGCTCCGCCATCGACCGATGTCTTTTTCGTCTAGTTTTCTTTCTTCGTCTCCTTCTCCTTCTCCGGAAGCCCGAACGATGCACAACCGATACGATTTACTCTTTGCAACCGTAAATCGTAACGAATACTTGCGCATGCGCTCTATAGCCTATATAGTTTTAATATTCATTGCTTTCACGGCAGATTGTTGTATATACATCGCGCAAGTATTTACATGCTTTATTAGCGTTTACCATCAACAAAATTCATTCCATATGTATCTATAGAGAAATTATTTGTGACAATAAGGGTCTCTGGTAGATTATTTGCCACTGTGTTTGCAAATTACGTGATAATTTCAGAAAATTTTTGATAATGCGGGAACGCGTCGTTGAAATTGATATCTATTTTTGAATCTTTATTTTTGTAATAAGGTAGTGAGCGCGCATGCGCATTCGCGACGAGCGATTCTCGCGGGCGATACAAAATGATGCCAACAGATTACAGTGTTGCATAGTTTAAATAATACGTGTTCGGCAGAAAACGAATGCGTATATTCGATCGATCTGATCGAGATCTAGGAATTAGGTATCCGGAGAGGAATATGCATAGAACGTGACGATTGAAGTGTTTTCGGTTCCTGCTTGCGTTGGCACTTCGTGGTCCTAGTCAATAAGATTCCATAAAACTTTTCTTTTGATAAGTTGTATATTGGCATCAAAAGTCAGAATCTATATAATGTGTTACACATTCTCGTAATGTTCTATGAGAAAACTGTAACGTCGCCGATGAATCATGCGAGAATGTTTTTTCTTTTTTTTTTAAATAATTGTAGTAATGATGGTGAACAATGAACGCCTAATATGCGCGTTTAATCTATTATAGTGGCAATAGAAATGAGAATCTTTGAGCGTACGAGCTTCATGGGATACTCCATTACATTCTACGGATATGTGTAGTCGATCTGTTACGGGAAAAGAGATTTGCAATATAGAGGATTGCGTACAAAAGAGAAGAAGCTAACACTAAATGCTATAATTGTACCGCGTTAAACTTATGCGATATAAATCGATAAACCGCAATTCGAAATAATCTCTACTTAAACTGTGCTCCCGTTATGTTTTTTCAATTCGCAACTGTATCGTCTGTATCCAATGAAAGAATTTTTAGGTGCAATTTGTGAACAAAACAAATGGTTTGTTGCAGCATATGATATTATTCCGTCTACTCTATCTCTGTATTTTGTATTATTTGCAATATCGCGTCGGTGTGCCCCGAAACCGTGACTATAGCTGGTATTTAACGATAATCGAACATCGTTATAAACGAGCAATAAATTTTCGCTTACTCGAAAGACGTAACCGACACGATCACGGTTCTTGAAATGGTACCTATTGAAAACGGAGGAAAACGACTCTATCGAATAATTGTTTCTTTCTTTTTTTTTTTTCTGTGAATTGTTGAACGAACATGTCAACAAATTTCCTTTTAATGTCCAACGTGGGTGATGCGACGCTGCATACTGCATCCAATCGGTCTAAGAAAACAACAAATGTTCGAAAGCAAGTATGTATATGTGTTTGTTGCAGCACTTAGCGGCACACCGTAAAGAACATGTCCCTCTTGCGATTTGGTATTAAAAATCTACCTATATTTGAGTATTATTCGGATTCGAGGAGATGTATACATAGTAAGTAAAAAGTTACATCGTCGATCCGTAATTTACGATGCGACGATGCTTTCTTTTCCTAAACTGTGCATATGTTTGGCGCTTTAACACGGTCGCGAGTTGCCGTTTACATTGCATTAGTTAAATATCTAATAAATATAACAACAACAGTTTACATTAACTAATTACATGCATACATAAATATAATTATTTGCTATAGTATACGATGTTACTTTATGGTTATCTTTATGTACAATTGTTATACCGTTCTTCGATTTTCTTGTTTCGATAAAATGTCAATATAACAAAATATATATTCGTGTAAATCTATACGTTAGTAACGAACAGAATGCTAAAAAATTTATTTTAGTTCGAGAATATTGACATTTTCCTTAGAATGAATCTGACGAGCTCAAACAGTTTCCAGTGTTATCGAATTACACATTTTTCTCCTTATCGTGTGAGATGTTTCGTATTCGTAAATGGCGTAGACGGATGAAACGTAGGTAAAAGGTCCAGTTATAACGAGCTAAATTTGTCCGAAGAAAATGACTTTTCGTATCGGAAAATATACGACAACTTTAAGAAACAAAACAAAACAAAATAAAACAAAACAATAACAGAATAAAAAGTGTTCGTCACTGTAAAATTTTGTCGAATGTTGCTGCAGTGGAAAAAGGTTCGTATTCTTATGACTAGAGTTGTAATATTTAGTACAGTTATTCAACACAGTTAAATAATATCGTTCCCTAACTCTTTTCAGACACAGCTGCGTCACCGCGAATGTAAAATAGAACAATCATCGATTTTCACCTATGTTTGTCGACGATCGGTGATCGATGATCGATTGTGCTCGTGTCATGGATAATCTTCTCATTCAAAATATTTTTCTTTTGAAAGCTATACTATATTCTATATGCTATTGTGCTATTATGCTATTATAGTCCTATACTGTTATGCTATATGCTACATTGTACATGCTACAATCTGTATATATACGCGTATGTACATATACATATGTATGCGTATATATATATTTGTTAGTTTATTACGTATGCGTTCGTCTTTGTAAAGTTGAGCTGTGTTTAATATTTACTAGTACACCTAACTAAGAGGACACGATTGCGGAATCTTTCCATTGAATGCACGCAATGTTTGAAGTTTTCAAGTGAAAAAACAAAGAAAAAGGAAAAGAGTTGAAGGGAAACGAGTAAATCCGTTCCACCGAACAAATGGTAACGTGCAACGATGTTCAACCTGTTGTTCGTGAATGGATATATTCCTCGTTTGTTACGATAAGCGAACTGTGCCGGTAATAATAGGAACTAGATATATAAGTTTACTTAAAAATGAAATTCCTTTAAAAGTATGCGTGTGTCTTGACAGCATCTACGATACACACATGATCATTCCGTCGACCCGTTCGATTCGTCAAAATGTTAAAATAGAAATTCCTTTCGAACAACATTTCGTCTAAAAATATTTAATACTCTGAATTTGTTGCTAAAACATTGTCACGATTCGATGGCAATGAACGAATTGAAAGAGACGTTGCGACACACTCGTTGCAGTCAAGCCACGGCCATTCTTCAAAGAAATTTGCATCGGTGCTCAATTTGTTGTTTGAATTCGTCTCAAGACGTTTCTTGCGAAACAGATTACTACCGGACAATTGAATTTCCGCGAGCGCTAGTGCGATACGCGACACGCGACGCACGCAAAGACCCGCGCACCAGCACCAAAGTTCTTGTTAGTTCTATTGGTAAGATATCTGTCGGAACATGCTGCTAATCTCCTCCATCGTTTTGTTCTTGGTTTCGGGCACCTTCTTGTAAATGAAGAAAACGAAGAATGCTTGTAGCACCGCGAAAATGATAAATACGTAAGGACCCATCGCCTCTTGCAACGGTAAAAATCCGATACTGACAATGAAATTCGCAGTCCAATTGACCGCGATAGCAACCGAGGTTGCAGCGGGTCTCGCGGACTGATTGAATAGTTCAGATACCAAGAACCAGGGGATGCTTCCGGGTCCGGTCGCGAACAGGACCACAAACATGATCACCAACACGATCGAGAAGTAGGCTGCCGTGCGTGACGTGTCCTAAAAAAAAATAAAACAATCCGTTTTTTTAAAACCGTTTTATCGATCGTTGCAACAATGCTATCGCGTTTCCGTTCCCTCGATGACTTTGACTAAACACGTGTTCTCCAAAAGACGAAAAGATGAAAATTGTGAATTGTGAATTGAGAATTGAGAATTGAGAATTTAGAGTTCGAGAACAGAAAAACAATACTTACAGCGAAAGCAAGGCAGATCGCGAGCAAAGCGGTGTCGATGAACATTCCGGTGAAGCCGACCATGAGCAACGTTTTTCTTCCAGCCTTCTCGACAAGTATCAACGAGATGAAAGTCATGACGACGTTCATCGCGCCGACACCCATGGTCGCATTCTGTGCCGCGTTCTTGTCTAGTTGCGCCATGGTAAAGATTTTGGTCGAGAAGAACATGACGGCGTTTATGCCGGACAGTTGTTGCGCGAACATAACCATGAGCGCGATTATCAGCGGGATCCTAAGAGTAGGGTTTACAAACAGCTCTTTCAGCGTAACCTTTGGCACCATCCTCACCGATTCATATTCTGCTCTCATTTCTTCCATCTCATCGTGAACTTCGATCGTGCCGCGTAACCAGGACAAAGCTGTAACATAACAACGGGCATACGTTGTACTTGTTACCGTAGCCGATAACCGTTTCGCTCCAATAACACACGGCCAGTCTCATCTCGGTTTGGCTTGGACTTGGACTTGGGCTAGGGCTAAGAATCGACTCGTGAAACATACCTCTTTGGGCTTCCATGTCCTTTCCTTTGCTGAGCAACAAGTATTTCGGACTCTCCGGGCACAGCGGAAGTGTGGCTACTTGGAAGATCGCGGGAACGATCGTCAAGCATAAAAGAAGAGGCCAATGATCAGCCGAGCCCAGCACTTGCTCCAGCCCGAGAATTTGCGCTACGAGAATAGACATGGTGATAACCAATTGATAAACCGTTCCGACAGCTCCTCGCAGATGAATTGGCGATATCTCGGCTAAATACATTGGTGCTAGACCAGCGTTCAATCCCGCGTTGATACCGATCAGAAGTCTTCCGATGATTATCATCTCGTAACTGTTCGCCGACTTAGCAAAGCCCTCGAAAATGACTGTTAGGAGGACCAGCACGTTGTTCAGTAAGAGACCACCCTTCCTACCGAAACGATCGGCTATAGAACCCACCAGAGATCCACCGATCATTCCACCGACGCAGAATATGGACACTGCTATCGACCATATCATCGTCACCTCTGATTGTTTGGTCGGTACGCCGGTACGATTCTCTTTCAGCTGGCTGATCCAGTCCTCGATAAGCTGTAACACACCAGAGACAGTCACAAACGTAAGCTCGACGCGTGCTCGTCACGCGACCGCCAAAAAATATGTACGTGTGTGCGTTCACGTGTGCGTGTATACATGTCGATCGCATGTCGAAAGTCGGAATAAATACGCCAAGCACAAATCCTTTTGCATCGGTACAGTAAGTTTTTTTCCTCTCGAGATCATTTTCGTCGAGTTTTCGAGGTAATCCATCGCTCTGCATCATTTCTTTTTTCTCTTTTCTATTTTCTTCGGTAGTAACTTATCGTCGCGTAACCAAAATGTAATTTCCGCGTGCAATGTCAGCAATATTATTATTGTTATTTTTATTGCTGTTGTTGTTGCGATTATGCAACAAGGAATTGACCAATAATCACTGGGAGAATTGAATTCCGCGCACGCGACAACTAAACAGCGAAACAATTGCGGGGAGAAAATGAATTGGTAGTTTCGAAACGTGATATTTCCTTTTCGGTAAATTCGTGAACGTGCATTTTTAATACGCACCGAACAGTTGTCGCGTTGATCATTGATATTTAGAAATGCGACGGTCTACATAACGAAAAATTTCAAGTAGCTTGCGAACATGTAAAAAGACTGCGACACCTCACTAGCAAGGGGTGTTATATAAGCGACTTGTAATTGACAGTGTCATCCATGATCGTACATCGTACAATGTACGCGCGATACTAGATTATTGAAACGCGGACTTTCGAGCGCGCTCGGATTCGATTATGCAAAGGTAAGCATACGGTCGGTTAATGACGCAAGCAGAATTATCAAGAGTTTCGTTTTTGTAAGCAAGAGCGACGGATTATCATAAATCAATGAACATTCTCACGTTTCGCTGTCCAATAAGGGACGACGCGTTCCGATTGGATTCGGTTAGGCAGCAAATAAACGCGCGAGAATAGTTTTTAGAAAAAGTATAACTAACTATATAGGCTCGGTAGTTTTTAGAAAAACGCTGACAATTGACAATGCGAAATTTTGCGAAATACCTGCTGAGGTGCGTTAACGACGCCGGTATTATATCCATGCTGGAAAGATGATCCGAGCGCAGCAGCCGCAATAGCAAACGCTAACCGTCCGTTTAGACCCTGCAACCAAGAATAATGCATATAAATGAATGCATATAATTCGTTATTAGCATTTTGCTCGTGGTTAACTGACGGAAATCGCGTAACTTTCGTTGCCGAGTATCCGCCGACACCCGCGAAAAATCGTGAAAAAAAAACCGCGAATAACTGTAAACAAGGAGACACACCTTTTTTTCGAATTATGTATTCGAACAACACATATCATTGTTATCTTTCGACGCCGATTAAACGATTAGATAAGACAGAAGGCAATTGTGCGATGGAATTTACTTAAAATACAGATAAGCGTAACAACAACTCTGCCCACTTCATTGTAAAACACCTCCAAAATGGCGAGTCATTTGTCCTCGAATAAACACAAGTAAGTATTTACAAAATAATATTACGCCGTTCGAAATATCAGGATAGTATAGATTATTATTTTATAGAGATAATATAGAGTATTATTCCGGTCGAAATAGAGGAGAATTTCACGCGACAATCGGTTTTTTACCGCGAATCCATCGGTCTTTTTTCCATTTTGAATATTCATATCGTAATTTACATAAAGTTACGGAATACGTGGAAAATTCATCGAGGTGAGTTCCTTGGGTCCTCTCTGGCCTCTCCAAACTCAAAATCTTTGCGTTTTGCGCTCGTTTTCGAGTAATATCGCGGTCACTTGTCGTTGATGCGCGCGTAGATAAAGGAAATTCGTTGGCTTCTTACCACTCTTTTGAGGACAGGTATTTCCAGACTGATCGTCTTTAGAGTCATCGAAATATTGGGATCGTCTATCAAAGTTCCGAACAGAATCGTATTCAGCGACCGAGCGCGAACGATGTAAGCAACGATTAAATCGTGGAAATTGCAACTTTTTTTTATGGAACGCCGATGTGTTCGAACACGTGTCAAAGACTGCTCTGCGGGTTGGTACCCCCGCCACGCATTTTTATACCACCTCTACACACACAGCACACACACACGCAGGCACGCACGCACGCACGCATACGCACACCCACCATACAAAGACACCAGAGTCCCACGATACGGAGTAGAGTGTGCAGTCCAACTGCAAGGAAGGCTTCGCGAACCGTGAACCTCAAACCAGTGTTTCTCAAGCCACCTTGAGTTAGTTATCCGACTACTCGATTCCTCCATTCAAACGTAGAAAAACGCAAATTGCTTCGAATTATTGTAATCGTCGTGTTCAAAATCTCGATTATGCACACAATGATGCGAACGTAGCGCAGTTTATATAATGTATATAATGTAATGTCTCCCTATCTTTAACAGTAGAACTACCGAACCAGTCAAAACGACTGATTCCTAATTTTTTCTTTCGCAATTACTGAAATTATAAAAATGTTTTCATCAGAATTTTTTTAATGAACTTTTTCATTGAAGCACATGTTAGAATAAAAATGGTATTAGGTTTGAATAGATGTAGTCTTGTCATTATTACAAAGCAATATTCATCAGTTGTATTTATTACTCGGTAGATCTAGTGTTAACCATACATATGTACTTTTTTATTCGTAACCATTCGTGAATCTGTGATTAGAGGTAAGAGCACGCGGTAGATTGTACATATATATATATATGTACATTTAATTCGTAAACGAAATAACCAATATCGATGCAATTTTCAGCATGAATATAATCTATTCAAGCGAATCAAACATATTTTTTAAATTTTCAATACAGGCTCACATAAAAAAGCTAAAAAAACCAACTTTTACTATTTCTTTTGCGATTCCGACCAATTCAAACTTTTTTCAAAAATTTTTTACATCTCGTTTAATAAACTAATCCTTCTAACTTCTCAATAACATTCAAGTCATTTGATCTAATTTTTAAAAAGTTATGTTGCTTCAAATAGTGTAGACTCAATTTTGCTCGTTAGTGCAAGTATGTTTACTAACCTGCAATGCTTGCGAAACGTTGGGAAATTTCTTCCTTTAGGACACGGCTTACACCCGAAAGCCTCAATAAACAAAACTGCATGATGCCGAGCCGTGAGAGTCTCAAATCTCTGAATATACACTAACGAGCAAAACTGAGTCTACACTATTTGAAGCAAAATAACTTTTTAAAAATTAGATCAAATGACTTGAATGTTATTGAGAAGATAGAAGAATTAGTTTATTAGACGAGGTGTAAAAAATTATTGAAAAAACTTCTCAATAACATTCAAGTCATTTGATCTAATTTTTAAAAAGTTATGTTGCTTCAAATAGTGTAGACTCAGTTTTGCTCGTTAGTGTATATATATATGTGTTGTGTACATACAATTGTAACTAATGATACGTGACAACGCTGGTGGCGGTGTTAACATATCAGTATCATTATTGTTATGGGCTTTTTCGGGAACGTCGCGTTGCGCATATACACGTGCAATAAGAAAATGGTAGGTTCCGATAGATTATACGGTATTGTTGATTACCGTGAAAAGTGCCAGTTGTTTCGAGATAAAGAAGGTCATTGAACAGTCGACGAGCTAGAAAACACTAAACGATCGTTCATTTTTTCACCGTTTACTTTACTCTCAAAGTTCGAACGATAAAAATCTACGTAAAAGTTCGCCGCGCGACATCCAAATTGATTGACTGGAACACGATACGCGCGAATCAATTTTCACGTACTCTCGAACCTAAGTAGGAACAATGTGAGCATCAAACTCATGATTTTCATGAATACGCATGTTAAGAAACGTATTAGGGAGACGCCTGTCTCTCGTTTTCATGTGGGAGCATTGCCACGACTTACAAATAGCAACAAACTTTCCGAACACCCCGCCGCGTCACAATAATATCGCGCGACGACTGTTTCGCGGAACAACATTCTTGAACCGATTTTATATTTATTCGGAACTTGGCTAAGATACCACCGAAGAAGACACATTGAAAAGTTCCGAAATTCAGGCAAATTGTTTTTATGCGTTCAACAAACAAAGTGACTCTGTGCTACTGGTCGCGCACGATCTCTCGCGCGATCGTACGAGCATCGAGTTATTGCCTGATGGCTACTTGCACCATATATGGAAAGAAATTCAGAATGTTCATAATGTAAAGGGGTGACTCGATTGGGTCGATCCTCTAGTCGGCTCGCCGGAATACTCGATCCGAATGAAAAAACAAGTCGCGGATCGTGATTCAAAGTGAAGAAAAGTCGGGGATAGACCGCTGTCTAGCGAAAACGAAAGAAAAAATTGCTTCGTAAGCGCATATGTATACATCGGCGACACTGAGAACCGTCATACTCGTGTGACCGTGGCTCGTGGCTCGTGGCTCCTGGCTCGTTGCCTTTGCGTAGGATCGTGTACCGTGTACCACGTATCATGTGTCGTGTATCGTGTATCGTGTTTGAACATTTAGTGGATAAAGCACCGAGGTATCGTTTCATAGATTTCGAAATAGATTCCGGATAACTACTACGTCGCGTATATAATATTTGGCAGGAAGAGAATTCCATTCCGTCAGGCGAGAGTAACACTCTGAAACGACATTTCTGGAACGAGCTTCGTTACGCCTCGCTAAACGAAACGAGGAAAATTTCTCGCTGGCCGCATCTCCGGCAGTGCACCGCTCCGATTGGCCGAGACAGAGGTGTGTCGATCGCGGACCACGCCGATTGGCTCGCGGTCGTCGAGCCTCTCTTAACGTGCCTCGTGGCAAGTCGAAGCGTCCTAATTATAGCAACGACACGCGCGAACGCCAACATTTTATTCAACGCTTCAACGTACGATAAGCGGAATCGTTTAGGTACCAGACCTTGTTTTTTCTTTTTCTCTTTTGCCATTCAGGAACCTCGGACGATTCCATCACGATGACGCGACAATTTCATCGATATTTGTGACTCAACGTATCAACATTGTGTATCGGAATACGCTGCCATCGACATTATCGGCACTTACACGTGTACACGTATAATCAATATAACATACAAGTCTAGTATAAACTGATATAAATAATGGTCGTCTTGGCATTAATACTAAAAATACTTTCGACGATAAATACTAACCGACAGAGAGACAGATAAATGCTTAAATCGGTCTCTGTATCTCTTTCTATGTACATGTAACTTTTTTCGTATCGCTGTATTGTATGGACTTTGTTCGTATACATCGTGTCGCCGAAAGGGTGAAATTCTAACTTCAACGTAGAAAAGTTTCTTTTTTTTTTTTTTTGTTTTGGAAAGGCAGACGGCCTCGCAAACGGCCGTCGCGCCAAGTTGTCCAATAAAAACGAAAGAAATCGGCATAATTTTTCGCTTTTCGTCTCCTGTTGGTATCAACTTGCGTCTCCTACGAACATCGTTTCGCGCGATTATAACATTATTTTATTTAGTCTGAATAACATTGCTTACGAAAACTCACGAACAAGCGAACCATCAAATTTTTCAGCTCAAAATTCTTAATAGTCACACCGAATATTCAAAAGCAATTTTTTGGACATTTACGCTTATTAGAGGTTAAGGCTCGTTAGTGCTCGTTGCACACACGATTAAATACATTTTGTTTTCGTAACATCACCGAAAGTCTTGATAAATCGTTCTCTTTGCATAGAACCAACGACGACGCGGCCTTCGCTTCTGTTAAAAAGAAACAGAACAACTTTCACGTTGACCATGATTTCAAACTGCTTTGAAAAACACGATTTTGACCAAAAAATGCGATCCTGCCGGAAACCGTTCTACGAGTTTAGCCACAAAATCGCGTATGCAGTCTGACAAACGAGCGCTGGTTGTTGCCGTCTACAATGCATTCTGCTGTAGGAAATTATACGATTGTTTGTTTCGCCGTACAATTAATCGTGCTAGTAATTTTTCCGTTCGAGTAACCTGTAATTCGTGTGCAGTCAATGGACACGGTAAAAAGTGCGGTAGTACCTGCAGCTACAGCTACAACAGAGTTTTTCGGCAGAAAATAACGGAACAAGATTCTTTTCGTGCTTGGTATCTTTTCAAATAAAAATAGCTTCGAACGATCAGACGTTTCTACAGATATCTCAACCGGTCCGTTCTACGAACAGAATCGCATTCCCGTACAGTATTAACCGTTGAACCGAATTCAAATCCAAACAGCCTACTTGTATGTGTAGCGTACAGTATCTCGTGCTTGTTTGCAATTTATATATTTAATATGCATAATATTGAAAGTAGTGGCTTGTTGAATTATTTATTCGTTTGCGTCACTCTGCGCGCGATAAATGAAATATCATTTACGATTCTTGTTCGGTTGTACATACGGGTGAGTTGAGTGTTTCAAGTACGTGTCACAGCAAGATTGTAGTGTCTTTGTCGAAAACGGCAATAATTTGTTTTGATTCCGGGCAACTATTCCAAGTACACTATCACCATTGAACGAACATTAACCAACGCGAGACGAGACGAGACGAAACGTAATTGGATAACCGTAGGAGTGAAAATAATGCGAGATACAACTTTATTGTGCTGAATTCGAACGGAAATATTAGATAATGCGATATGAAATTAGGGGAAAAGTTTCCCCGCCTCGCAATCGTCTCGCGCTTTTACTTTCGATCAAATCGTTAGAAAAGCCATTCGCGTGCCCGTCATTCTACCGTGTACAGATCAAATTTTAATAACGAATTCATTTGCTAACGCGTCAACGATCTTACAAACTACGATAAAAGTGTTGCAAAATCAAAGCAAATTCAAGCAAACTTAATCGAACGAAATCTGACACTTCCTTCGAACCCATTGATAAGAAGGATAAGATTAGCCGTTTATACTTTCTTCTTGTTGGATTTTCGTGGATCACAACCGAATTTCCTACATAATAACTTAAAAACAACAACAAGAACACGTAGCTATGTAGGTACGTGAAACAATGGATTTTGAAATCTAGGAACATAGGTAACTGCACGCTGCACGACCAGTATACGAGTATACATATCTATGTATACGTTATACGCAAATTACCGCGTTTGTTCGTTGCTCGTGTTAAGGTGTCCTCTGTTCTGTGCGAATAGATATATAAAACCAAAGGTATATATAACTCCTTGTATTATATAGGATTGCGGAAAAGTAGTAGTAGTACGGAAAACTTGCGACAATGTCACCAACGATCGGTATGACACACATTTAATGCGGTATCGATCGTCTGGCATGCGATCCAGACGCGATTAAAATTGTTTCGGATTAATGTCATCGGCTCTTATTAATTTCCTTTCACTTTCGACGGAAAAGCAGCATAGAAAAGACGTTTATTCGCGATACCGACATATCGATATCTCTTACATTGCTCGAATACACGCCTACAGGAGATATCGACGGAGGCGAGAAAGCAAAATATACGTACATACATCTATGTAAATCATCTATGCAAATAACGAATAATCGAGTAAGCTTTTTGAACATCAATTAGAGCATCGATACTAGGCTTCGCGTGTTTCGGAGGTCTAGAATACGACTCGAATGTTCACATTATACGTTAGCGTTCGTATGCTAATAATATTTGCACACTATTCACAACCGAACGGAATAAGTACAATTGCGAATTTCAAGAAACGCTTCACCGTTCCGGAATAAAGGTCTCGTCCACGTATTCCGAAATACAAATCGAAATCATTGATGCCTCGTACCTATTCCGATAGAAACCACGGCGGTCGTTAGTCGATAAAGACTATCGTTCGAAAGTGACTTTCGATGATCGAGCATCGGCCAATAGTCTACGTAACGTATCGATATTTAAAAGGCACGTTGCAGCGCGGCAAGGCGGCAACGCGGAAAGGTGACAACGCGGGAAGACGATAAGCAATTAGAAATTGGTTCTGGTTGAAAGGACGTTACCTGTAGCCACCCATTAGTAGTCTCGCTCATAGCGAACCCGGTTATCGATAAATCGCTGAATCAACGAAATAATGAAACGACGAACCGGCGGCGTTGATTCTAACGGTCGCACTCTCTCTCTCTGTTTTGTATTTAGAAGCAATCGCGCGACCAGTCTCGCGTACAAACGACACGGTAAGAATTGAAATCGAAAGATATACACGGTGGAGCAACGAAATAGTGGAGAGATTCGAGGGAAACGACCAACCACCGAATTGTTCTGTATCACGGTCGCGTTTGTAAGCTACTGAGACGACATTCGTGCGAGCGGGACGAAAGCCGATTTTCGAAACCAGTCCGTATCTCCCTCTCCTCTTTGTTCCCCGTTACTCGTTACTCGTTACTCGCTCCAGCTCGCTTACTGGGACCCTCGAACGAATCTCATTGGCCGACACGCACCAGCCCATGCCTCTCACCAGTTCTGCATTTCTCCCACGACGAGTACGAAGAAAGGATTCCACACACGGAACCGATCCGTCTGTCCACGATCGGACTTGCTTCGAGACAGCCGTATTCTTTGCCATTTCTCTTCTGGGGTTTTGTTTTTTTCTATTCCATTCTGTTCTGTTCTGTTCTGTTCTGTTCTGTTCCGTACCGTTCCCCACACCGGCGAAACCTTCGTACATATCTAATTTGCTGTCGCCGCATACGCTCCCGTGGTCAAACAACGCGAGCCAAGCAGTACGAAACGGCGATCGCGTACAGCGTACCGCTCAACAAATGGATACGTGAGCAATCTATCCGAAATTTGTTACGGCGAAGGTGTACATAGACCGGTCGAAAGTAAGAAACAAATTTGAAATTTTTATTGTGTATTTGAATGTTGTAATCGTAGCGCGTCCTTTCAGCGAGATAATGTGACAAACACGACACCGCCGCGGCTCGATTTCCTTGCGATCGTCCTTGTTTCTCAAAGAATACATATATTTATCCTCGTCTCAATTTCATCGATCACGAATCAGTCGAGTTTATGTTTCATCCGCCGCATATTATTAAGAGGAGACATCTGTTGAGGTCGTTTAGAATGTATTACATATGCACATATGTGTATGTATTATAAGCTGTACCCTTGCACGGCCGTTTCATACGCATCGAGGGTTGAAAATGTGGAAAATTGGTTTTGATGAAAAGCTTTTTATACTTTGTACAAAGTTTTCTTCGAAGTTGTATCAATTTAACGTACAAATACGTATGTCGCCTCGAAGGAAATGTATTCGAGAACGTTTTGCGTCACATCGAGAACAAGAAACACTTTGAACTTGATCGGTCAAGGCTCCCGTGTATGTAAATTCGCGATGGATGCTGGAAAACCGATCACTAAAAAATTGTTCGACCGTTTCAGATCTATTTATGTTTTTTGTTATTACCATCCAGTACCGTCTCAAACGGGAGCGCAGAACCGGATACAGTCGGTTAACGACGATGCTTGGTTCGCAGACACCAATTTTACAATTAAGAGTATTGAAGCAGTGTACTCGTTCTGCTTGTGCCCTTGATGTATCTCCTGAACGACGCGCGACGCACAATCTTGCCTCTCTTGCCTCTCGCGCTCTTGGTTACGGAAGGTAACCGATACGTCTACGTCTATAGACCACGCACAATGACAACGAACCACCGTCTGTACGATCAATTCCTCTGGACGGCACACCGATTTTCAAGCAACACGAGAAACATACACGCGTGGAAAAATATTTTTGGTCGTCCATCTGGCCTGCCTCGTTTATCAAAAAAATCTTGTTTCTGCTGGTGGTTGTACATTGTTCAACAAACCAAGTCAACCGGTATTCCGTTCTCGCGGATAGAAAGTTTCAGCGATAGTCGTCAAGTTCAGTGACCTCGAAGCAATATCATTGTCACCCAGCAAATAGGAAATTCCGAATACCTCGTCGAGCGTCGAGATTCTGAGAATATATGTAGAAAGAATCGAAACCACTCGGTTTCGTTTGTCGCCCGTGGGATTCTGGTTGAAGCGCGAATCAAGAATCGAGTGCCGAGGTTGCAAGACCGTTCGTTATCTTTCACAATTGGAAGTCGAATACGAAGTCAAATACAAAGTCGAATACAAAGTCAAATACAAAGTCGAGCGTAAAATCTCGAACAAATTGCTTGACAGTTTTCATCATGGCCTACCTAAAACGTGCAAACAACTTGACACAGGTGGGAAATACACGAGGACGTCGACGAACGAAACGAATAAAAAACGAAATCGAAAAACGGACAACACGACCTTTATCCGTCGTCTGGTTTTTATCCAAGTTCCTGCGTTTTATAGTCACGACCCCGACAAGAATCTTTTTATCGACGAAATTTCGACACAGTTACAGCTTGAGTTTTATCAGAAATTATATTTGTCTCCGCCTCGTACCGGTTTCCTTGTTAAGCGCCCTTGCTAGTCAAAGAGACGCGCAACGGAGGGTTTTGAACGTGCTACAAGATACGGAAGCAGAAACGAAAACGGAAGAGGAAATTTTGACAACTTCCGTTAACGCAACTCGAAAAGACAAAGAGACCAATCCGGTTGATTTCGTCGTCCTATTCCCTAAAATTGCGAGTAAGATGTAATATTGTAGAAACATTAAGTATTTACGATAAACCTTGCCATACAGTACCGGATAAGTAATTGGTATTATACGACAAATTACATTTGTATCGCGCGAAACGTATGGAACTCTGTTCTGAAAATTACAACAGAGAATTTGCTGTGAACGTGTCTCGTACTCACCCACTGTTTATCCTTCGTGGTTGGCTGCGTGTAAAAAAGCAAACAAGTAGAGTGGAAAGATAAGACACCAACCCGATAATATTTGTAAATGTGTTTCTATAAAATTTGGTTACCTCTGGAGCCATAGTCAGAGCTGTCGGCGTTGTAGTCTGCTCCTGAATTTCATTGTTAGGCTAAAGTAAAAGCGTTAGATGAGCGTTTTAAACGTATCTCGATTCTGTTAATTCGTTCATCGTATATAACACATACACGCGCACATACACACGCACATGCACACGCACAAGTACGCTCGTACACGACCCACACGATACCTTGTCCTCCGTTGCTATCATCGTGACGCTGCTTGAAAAAAAGAAGAAACAGAAGCATGGATTATATTTAATCTTGTACTAAATTAGACCTCATTCTTAAATATTTGCGTTTACCGCGTGACATTGACTATCCGTTGGAAAATTTTTCAAGGAAAGTCAAAGGACGTTTCAGTTGAAGAACTCTCTCAAAAGAATGGAAGGTAGAAACGTGTCTCTAGAAAGAGCGTGATCTACTTGCTAACTTATTTATACGAGCGATTGTTTCTCCTCAGTATTCACGAGATGTTACAAGTTACAACATACGACGCAGTGTTGTTCGAGGAAAACCTAAGTGTCCTTTCACAAGGATATTCGGAGATCCACGAATCGTGATTCATGTGTCACATACGTATCATATACGTCATATCATATGTGTCATATACGAATACGTATCCGTGTGCGTATACGTATCGAACGCGAACTGCGTACACACGTACGAGACACACGTTCCATACCCGAGCGTATATTTCGTACGTGTGAACGTAACACGCGAATAATAGCGGTTCGCGTCCTTGGTGTGGACGTACGAAGGAACACGCTTGTATTAATTTGCTTTTGTAAAACATTTATTATTCAATCAACTGATATTGTCATTGTACGAACTTACATATGTATGTTGCATAATTTCAACGAGACAACGATTAAGAAAGGTCGCGCAAAGGTTATCGACAAACCCTTCAAAACCCGCGTGTACATGGTACACGCGTAGAAATGTTATATCGATATTAATCATTGTGATCGATTTAAAGAAAAAATATGTAATTTCCCTATTCGTAATAATGTAGTAAGATGGAAGCGGTCGTAACCCCAAATAATTTCACACCAGTTGTCACTCAGATAGTTGTGTAAAAGTAAATTTCGAATTTTCCACGTTTTCTGCGTTTGAAATTTCTATCTTTCAGCAAAATTATTACCGTATTATCGGAGAACCAGAGTTATCAAATTTCTAATTATTTAATATGTGTCGCACCACATTGTATCACTACCGATAAAGTCTTATTTATTGAACGCTCGTAAAAGACACTCGTCGCAAGATATTAATTCCATATATTTACGTGTGTATAGTATACATCGAATCAACGATTGGCAAGCACCTTACGGAACCACGTAAGAGCACGATTGATCGATCAAAATGAAGATAGCAGAGGACAATAGAAAGGAAGGCAAGAGAATAGATCAAGCTGGCAACGTTAGAAATGTAATCGTGTGTCTACTTTTTTGCGAGCACTGTGCGAAAGATGACAAGTAGCAACATATGCTATATATGCGTTTACGTATGTAGCTGTAATCTGCGAGCTGTGATCTGCGAGCTGTGAACCGTGGTCCTGCGAGCTTTCGATTATTTAGCTCCCCGCCAGCTGTTTCGCTTCGACGCTGTAATATCGTGTGCCGACAATGCTAATAATTAATCGCTCCAACTGATATTCACGCGGAACGTTTAATTCATTCGACGGACCAGTTAGATAACCGTACGTTTACCCTGACTTCATTGTCAGTTGTTTTCCCGACCGACTCTATACTGAATACCGTACACTGCCTACTACGTATATGAATGTAGTAGCTATAGTGCAACCCTCGACACTGATCGCCGGGACAACTGCTTACTCGTGGTAGCAACTGCTCCAGAACGTACGCATCTATCTAGGTATACGGTTGGAAAAGGAGTCTTGGACTAATCGGTCGAGAGACCAAACCGAAGCAACACGTAACCAATGTATGTATGTATGTATGTATGTACATGAAATTAGTTTCGAAAAGTTTCTCGCGAGCAAAGGTGAGTACCGGTGGTCGTTAAATACCGTCGATTACCGTCAAAGATTGCAAAGATTGTATATATAGAATATAAGAACTGTATTACAGATAATGGTTAACATATTGGTTTCACGTCAAACTAATTGTAAATCGAACGAATAGACATTCCAGCGAGAAGGAGATTTCCACAGAGAAGAAAAAGGAAGAGGCCGTTGAACCGGAGTCGTGTGAATATAAACCGTTCAACGAGCGAAAAACGTACTCATGTATGCGTGTACTCACCGTCGATCTCTCGAACGAAGAAAACGCGGGCTCGACTATCCCTTCGGTTCGGGTTCGATCCTCGTGCGCTTATACCCTCTGGATACGCGGACGACTTTTCCAACGAGCTTCCCCTAGATTTTCGAGCGCAAGCGCGAAAATTCACTGACCCTTGTCCCGACTCGCTTGCACCTTTCATCGCAATCCCGTACCTACGGTTGCTTCATCTCGGAAACTGACGCAAGGTTTCTACGAATCAGTCTCGTGTTTCTACGAAGCAACGAACATTTATCGTTCGCACCTCACCCGTGTTTCGTGCAGAACCTCACGTACTCCAAAATTCTCAGACGAATCATCGCGTTTCACTCGACGACGGCGATGCCGTTGGCGACAAAGATGACGACGACTACGACGGCGTCATATTACTATCTTTATTCCAATATCAAAGCATTACACATGCAATTCGTTGTGATTAAAGCACATTACATGGTGTACCGTTACAGAACGGATGTTCACAGAATATTTATTTCGTTTTTTGGTCTGGAATTCGAAATTCGAGTTTTACATTAGAGACACGGTGTCCTTTTTCTATGTTCGTAGATACTTGTCTACTGCACCGTGCGAAAAAACATATATATCTACATACGTATGTATTTTGGAAGCAACCTTTGACCGTAACGACGATACGTAATTCTTGTCGCTATAAAAGTAATTAACCTCAAACGTTATCCGTTTCGAATATTGTGTAATGCTCTTACATTTATGGCGATTCTATGGTCGGTGTTCGTGCGATCGCTTCTCGAGTTTTACGAGGTCCAACTTTTACGTAATATTCATATATCTTCCGAAGATTAATTTCAACACGCGTACTTCACCGCGCACAAAAAATCGTCTATACCGTAGACGTCAACTGTAGAGTCTACGGTGTAGACGTTTCAACGATTAACCACGCGCTAAATTCTCGAAATGTTTACTTTTTGCAAATACATAGACAGCAAAACGTACACGTTGGTGTATGCGCGTACGGTAGCAGGTATACTGATTCCTAGTTTCGGCTCTTTTTGACGAGCCTGCGCCTCCACAGATTCTTATTTAGGACAAACGTTTACGTACCCCTAGATCGATATTGTTTGTACGTTCTAGACATATTGGGCTGACTTCTGACAATGAGCGAAAACGTATCGTTCGCATTAATCGTTCAAACGATAAACTCGATTACAAACAACTGGTTTACATACGCGGGAAGAAAATACTAAGAGAAAGTCATTTACTATTTGTACAAATAGGTATTTGCATCTTGTAACGTTCAATGTCCACGAAATTTGGTTCATTCTAAGCGGTATAAATATACAGGGAAAATCGAGTTTGAAAATTCAGGGAATCGGCTGATGTGTCTGTTCATCACCGATCAAGTCTACTTCCCGCAAATACTAGAGCACGTGAATACAACGGACCTGTAAACTCATTTTTCTCCGAAAAGGAACCTTCTTGCGGTTTGTACCAACATATCGGTCACACGCTGTATGAGATATGAATCGGTCACACCCTATATGAAACATGTAAAACATCAAAGTATCCCATTGATCGAGACGAATACAAAAAAATGTGACTTGTTTCATTGTGTATAAAATATTCTATGAATGGTAGTGGAACCCTAACCTCTTTTCAAGCACATGACAAGAAACGTGCGACGTACGAGACAGCGACCGTAATTTATTTTTTAGTGTGAGTGACATTTTGTTCGATAAATTGTAATATAAAAATAAAGGAGAGAGAAAGAAACATCCAAGCAACTTTGGAAATGCACTATCTTATCTCAGGTGAAAAAGAAATGGCGCTGTAACGTGGGCGCCCCGGCGGATAGCTTTACGATGATGTACATCACAACCTACGCAACGTCACTGCTCAACAGATGGCGAGTGGCGAGCCCCTAACAATCGTTCCTTTTCCTTTCTTACACACCTCTCTCTCTCTCTCTCTCTCTCTCTCTCTCTCTCTCTCTCTCTCTCTCTCTCACTCTCACTCTCACTCTCACTCTCTCTCTCTCTCTTTCTCTCTCGATTTACACTCCTAGCCAAGTAAAATGTTCAACTTCAAATTCCTTGGTTTATAAGAATCTTAGCAATAACGGTAACTGAGGTTCTGTCACAATTATTCGACAAGTTAATTCTCGATATTAAAATGTTATCTTTGAAAAGTAAACGCGCGTAAAAAGTCAAAGTCATTTCCCTTAGCACGCTGACGTCGTAAAGCAATTATTTGCATTTCAAATTACGCATCGCCGCTTTATTGCCATGGCATTCGTTGAATTTCGGTTTAAAAAACATTCGCTCATGAACTCTGACCGGCGAAAGAATATTGTAATTACGAAATGAAATATATAAGTGATTCGATTAATATGTATGTATGTACAAGTTTAAATTGAACGTCCGATCGAACGCGTTTGTAACGCACGTAGGAATTTTCAACGGTCAGAAATCGTAACATGTGACCCGTGACACGTGGAATACAGTATGTAATGGAAATTGGAAATAAACGTGAGTTCGAATCGCTGCTGACGCACCTGTATTATAATTAATCTCTGCGCTGTAGTATGAATGAATATTTGCGTCTAAACTTCCACTCTCGCGACGCATACATATAGATACATACACACTTTACATACGTATGCAAGTATATATCTGACGTACTTACAAACATACATGCATCGATACGACCGTGCATGTTTTTCTATAATTCATAGTTAATAGGTACTCTTACAAGGTGTAACAGAAAGCGAAATATTCGCTTTTTCAATAATGTATATTTATTTATGTGGTTCGATTTTGTTCTACCGTAATTTTCACGTTCGATTGCGTCAGGCGAGATTATACGTTTCGAGAGACGAGAAACGAGAAAGAATACCGACAGGTGACGCGCCTTGTGCACGCCCTCCAATCCGACCAATCGCGCGTTAGGTTACCAAGTGTTCTCAATCGTTTCAGGCACACAAGCCGTTTCAACGCCTAGTCGAGTCAAATGATTTATTTTCAACCATATTTTCGTTATATATTACAGAGGAACGCGTACACGATTCGGCGTAAAAGAATCTAGCCATACGCTAGTCGGTGAATTTACTATGGTTTTGTGGTACGAACATACATTAGCATGAGCATCGTTGCGCGGGTCAATAAGGCCGTCTACAAACCCGCGCCGCGCCACAACGTTCCAAAACGAATACGAGGAAAAGTCCACCTGTTGACGATTCGCGTACCTATGCTCTACGACATCGATCGAACAATTTTTGAAATACGCTAAAGTATACATTCTAAACAGTAGTGGGTCATGAAAAGGTTTCCTACGCTTTTCTGTTTACTTTTCTACGCGAGTATCTTTCGAAATAGTTACTATGCGCGTAAGTACCTGTGTAGATACCTACGCCCACACTATTTATCGAATGCATTATGCACGTGTACTTATGGCTGCTCTATTACTTGTATAATTCCTGAAGGTTGCATATATCGGTAACGGCACTAACAGATATACCTAGATGTACTTTGTAGCATTTCCATTGCTATATTGATACGACATACGATATATCTACCTGATAGTTTTTCCCAAAAACTGCTGCTTTTAGCTTCCAGTACCGAATATCGCCAGGGTCGGTGTTTTACGATGGAAATGAATGTATTGCTGATCTCCGAAGGATACAAGGTTCGCAACGATTGCGATTGATTTTCGATAAAGTAAGCTTTTCAACGGTGCAAATTGTATTGAACAAAAAATTGATAGTAATATGCGTCTACTACGGCGAGTAGCTTAAGCATCGTTTAATTATCCGATAGGTACTAAGGGCATATTAATTGAATGCTTAGAATTCCATTAACTAGGGTCAAATACGTGTCTACGTGCGGTAGTCGAGAACGCATCTTGCGTCACTCGAAGAAACTGCAGATTGTACGATCAGGAAAGCATGTACAATTACCGACCGCAACAATATCTGCCGACCGTAAGATCCACGGAGAATCGATCAATGATCCGAAGGCGTTCAAGGTCAAAAATTACTATTTAAAAGAATCATTCGTCTTTGATGCCTTTCGTGCTTTTGATGGCTTTGATTTGATCGATTCGAATCGATTCTCGGTAGGAATTCGCTTCTAGTTGATTAGTAACTAGAGTTTCATAATCTGTTCGGCATAATCAAAGGTTAAATGTCGATACAAACCGGTAGAAATATTTAGAAAAAGACCGGTAAATCTTGTGCTAATCTGTTTAATCGAACAAATGTTGCAATGGTAGGATATTCATGCGTATTCCTCTCGCATGTACCTACTTATGTATATAAGTATATATAGGACGGTCGCGTTCACACACGAGACGTTACTTTTCTCAATATATTTATTGTTATGCGTTGTACTATATGTTGCATTGACGCTCGTCTCGCTACATTCGCGTCATATTCGTATAGCTAACGTTGTACACGCGGTAATCCTAAACACTAAAAATAAAGTGGTTTCCTGTCATAGTTGTATCGCTTCTATCGAGTCTAATAAAACAAATAGGACGACTCTGGTACAAACAGACGAAAGCGCTGTGTAGAATTACGGACATCTCGACAAGAGCGAACAGAAATTGCCTCTTCCACCTATCTAAAGTCTATTAATTCCAATTGCGTTTCACTAGATTTTCGAATAATCTATCGGATATACGATAACATCGTGTAAATATGTTAACGAAGTATTTCTTAGATATTGTGATAGTTAAAGTAATTTCAATGGCAGGCGAAAACTGAAAACTGAAAACTAAAAACCGAAAAATGGAAACTGATTGTACTCACTTTGCGTGCCGAAACGGGTATAGTGGTTTGTCTTGTATAAATTGGGGCATCTAGATCACTGACACTGCTACTGATACTCGGTGCTCTGGAATCGGGCCGACCACTGAGGGGCACGGAAAGATGCGTCGGCCTAAGTGGATGGGATTCCGCGACGAAACCCTCTCCAAAATCCTCGTCGTCTCGATCCATCTGCAGTAACAACGCAAGAAAATGTGTTGATAATATACGGAATATATATATATATATATATATTCTATATATATTCTATATATATATTCTATATATATATATATATAATGGAATGAACGTCCGTAGAAATGCCGATGTACTTCCTTTCCTATTTTCTTTTTTCTATTAATAGATTTATATTCTTAGCGAAACGAAGGTCTGGGTTCGTCTGGGTTCAAGAGGACATTATAAATCGCAGCTGTCCACAAGTATCGAGAATTTGTATTCTCGTGCAAAAGATGTTACAAACTATTGTACAAACGATATCATTGGTCGTGATCGTTCGGCTTTGTGCTTAATCGTACTGAATACATATGTCTTACGGTTCTTGATCTTTGAAATATTTGCTGAAAGAAACCAGGGATAACAATGTCTCGACTTTGGTTTGCGTTTCTTTTTAATTACTAAACCGAGCTATTAAAGGTACGTTCCACGATAACGATGACAATTGTCAATTACGCGTCGTAGATACTTATTGCACGTAAAATTAGCACGAGAATGTGACAGCAGTACGCTTTCCCTATCAATTATTTGGCAGACGATCAAGGCTAGTAAACTGGATGACATACTCCCCACCCCGATCAAAAACTTTGTCCTACGATCATTCAAGAAAATCAGTGACACCGAAAGTTAACCTTCGTTCCAATGCGTCGCGTATGTACTCAAAACATGAGTTTTATTGAAAATTTTGCAAGCGGGTATACCGTGTGTTCGGCTCGCAGCGCATGGATACGATTTGAATGCAACACGTTTAAACACGAATCAGCATATACATAAGTAAGATTTGAATGTTTCGAAGACGCTTCGTCGACAGTATAAAATAATATAGAAAATAATATATAGTCGCTAACAATATGGCAAGTTGCTCGAAAGAACGAAAGATCTTGAAGAAAAAAAAGAAATGCATACATATGTAATACGCTGATCATCGAAATTCGTTCCGAGATAGAACAAACTGAAATATCGAATTGCTTGTGCCAATAATACCGCCTGCGAAAAATCAGGACACGCTTCGGGTTTTCGTCAACGGTCGGAGACACCTACTACGAGACATTTTTACATGCTACGAGAAAAACGCAAGTCGTTTCCTTTTATTATTTATTGGTGAATTACCTCGTGCGCGAGCGAAGCAGAAGCGGTAGAAGGAACAGAGAGAAGAGACGAGACGAGAAGAGAAGAAGAGTTCGGTAACGGATGCTATCCGAATCAAAGAGTTTGCACCAACTCGGACCAACTCGGGCCAACTCGCCACCGATTGCGAAAGCAGTAGACGTGTGAAAACGTGTCACCGATGAGTTCGGATGATGAAAGCACGAAACTACGGACAGGGAGGAAGAAAAAAGAAAAGTATCGAAGATCGGAGAACACCCGTACAGCCGGGATGTGCTCTTGAGACTGAGTCTAGAGGACGCATCTCGTCGCGACGTCGCCGTCGCCGTCGTCGTAGCCGTCGTCGTCGCCGTCGCCGTCGCCGTCGGCAAGACGTATTCGTCGGCCTCCGGCTGGATTTAATTTTAACGCGTACGTCGTTAGACGAGCCTCCGTGTTTCCTCTAACAACGAACACAAATACGTTAATGCATCCACCTATTCTCCTCGTTCGACTTCTTCTCGCTATCTCTTATGTTTCCACATCAATTGATTCCTACTAAACTTCGCAATTGATTTCACTTGACCCGACGACGGTGCATCCTACCGGCAGTGTACACCGATCGGACTCGCAACAATTGAAACATCTATGAAACGCCGTCGCCGTTTCAGTTCTTCTCCCTCTTCTTCCAGGTTACCGAAATGTTTACCGTTTGCAACCAAAACAGCAACAGGTTTTTTCTTCCTTCACTTTCATTCAGTTCGAAGCGTTTCCTTCTATCTGATTCGATAAATGCAACACTGTTATAACACTATTATACCATTCTAATTGGTAACAGCATTTCTTTAACACTAGATTTACGGGATCCGTCAAAATGACGGGTTCTAATATTTTTAATTTACAATTTTTAAGACTCTAAAGATACATCCATGAGGAATTATTCCACAAATTTATTTCTTTGGGTATGTTATTAAAAAGAAATGTCTAAAAATTTGAGTAAAATAGTCACTTTTAGTGTTCGAGCTAGATTTAATAATTGGGCACCCTTCAGTTTGAAAACCAAATTTGAGATTGGATTCATTTGTATACAGAATGAAATGTACATTTTTACTGTAGATATGACAAATATTTTTTTTTCCTTGCACCGAGCAAAAGTATAGTTATTGGTCAGATGTCCGCTAAAATATATTCGACATGAAAACGCGTCTCGAACTCGTCAAGTTTAAACACCAAAAATGGCTGTAATTTACCTTCCCGTAGTAAATCAATTATCTGTGACGACGGATTCACCGAAATCATGGTGCAATACAAACGACCGAATAGTGCGCGCGTAGTTCTACTTATACAAAAAAGATGAGAAAAAAGATTAACATTTCGTTGTTTTAAGATTCTGTTTACGAGAATCGGTTGACAACGCGTCGATCATGACCTATCGATTCTATTGTACTTCTTACAATTACTAAACCACGGAAATCTTGCGGACTGCCGTTAGAACTCACTTTTCTCGAACACGAGCTTTTCTATGAAAAACTGTTATTTTTTCTTCTTCTGTTTTTTTATTTTTGACTTATGTCTGCGTATAAAATTATCATCCGCCCACTTGACACACAGACATACATTATTATTCGTAATCTCTTTTTATACTTTCAGGTACACGTATGTAAATCAAACTCGATTATTTCAGCATTTTTGCCATAAATGACTGAAGAAAGATATTTTATAGGTATATTATTTAACGGTACCGAAATAATGTTATGTATTGTACAAATATATAGTACATGTGTATATCGATATATGGCACAACGTTTATTTCGATGGTGTTGCTAATAATGAATTGTTAAAAAAAATTTGAGTCGAGCATAAACAAAGCATAAACTGTGCGACGAATAAAATGAAGTTTTAGCACTAATGTAGTTGATGAAATATTTCGGTATATGTAAACTGTTCTGATTTGTTAGTTAGTGATTTTCATGTCACGCGTCTTATCAGGTTCAGCTTGTTAGCGCCATTTGATTAGCTTTCCGAACAACGATATACATATCCGTATACGAAATACGGTATAGTATATGTATCATACAATATACATATTACATATACGCGTATGTAGTAGTAGATATACGTATCATCATCGTCAAACTTGTCTTGACTTTATATGCGGAATATTATGACACAGTTACAGGTACAAATAGGAGAAGACCGAGTCACAGATATTATCAATTTGTAAAAAATTCTTTTCGAACCGCTTTTACGAAAACTATCTCATACCGAGAAAAAAAATGGTTTTATTGACACATATTCTAGGTTATGCGAACAAGGTAGTAGACGCAATGAAATAAACTTTAATACGCATGTTAATGCAATATTCGATAAACATCTTCTTTACATATATTGTACACGCATATGTATATGCATATTACCTGTTTAGTTACCAAGAAAATTTCGACGTCGCGGACTGATTGACAGTTTACGCATTCATGTAAAGGGAGGAGTAGGAGGTTCCGGACTTCCTCGTTACGGTGGAATAGGGGGTGCAGGAGGAAATGTATTTGTTGTATCAGAAGACGGATTAACTCTGGAAAAAGTGAAATCTAAGATAAAGAACTTCAAACTGAAAGCTGAACCAGGTGGTGAAAGTACGTCGAGAGGAATTATTGGTACCCCCGGAACAGATTTGAATATACATGTTCCAGTCGGTATTACCGTTTACGATGACAACAATGTTAAACTTGGTAATGCCTGTTTATATTGTATTCGCTTTGAATTTCATAACTTCAATAGCAGACTATGACTTTGTACGTATACGTATACATGTACGTATAATATCCAGGCGAAGTGAATTCGAAGGACACAAAACTTTTGATCGCAAAGGGTGGTTTAGGAGGTTGTGAAAATACAGGATACTGTGGACTTAAAGGCGAAAATCGAACCATAATTCTTGATCTAAAACTAATCGCAGATGTCGGTTTAATAGGCTTTCCTAACGCAGGAAAAAGTACATTTTTAAATGCAGTTTCTAAAGCAAAACCAAAAATTGCTAGCTATCCATGTAAGTTTTACTTGTTAGAAACTTTATGGTAAACTTGCATACAAAAGTTCTATCATTTTTTCAGTTACAACGATACGACCGCAAATAGGTACTGTAAATTACAAAGACGACAGGCAGATTACCATTGCAGATTTGCCTGGTTTAATCGAAGGTGCCCATGTAGATAAAGGAATGGGTCACAAATTTTTAAAACACATAGAAAGAACAAAACTATTATTGTTTGTCGTGGATGTTCAGGGATTTCAGTTGTCTCATAAGTACAAATATAGGAATTGTTTAGAAACTATACTATTATTGAACAAAGAAATTGAACTTTATAAACCAGATTTATTAAAAAGACCGGCGATGCTTTTGATAAATAAAATGGACACCAAAGATGCAAATAAAATGTTTGATGAGATCAAATCGAAATTAAATGATTTATCGCAGATCGCATCAGAATTCGATGAATCGATACGATCGGAAAATTTTTTGCAATTTGATGATATTTTACCAACGTCGTTAATTTCAAAAAATCAAAATGAAATTGAGAAAATTAAAGAAAAACTGCGAGATATTATTGATAAATACGAAGAAGAAGCACAGTACAATGTGGAGAATACCGATTCAATGGAACATCTTTTACTAGTAAAGTTAAAAAGAGAAACGCAACGATATGTACCTATACTTACGTAATTGATATTTGTTTAAAATAGATTTTGTTACAAAATAACAGTTTTCTGTTTTCTATTGACAAAACGTACAATACGCACTTTCCCATTATATCATTTAAGTAAGTTCTTCTTTTATTTTGATCCACTTGCACTTTAAATTGGCTGCCTTTACCCTCTCCGTCCAATCTTCTCCTAACGAAGCTTTCTTTTCTATGCATACTTTGTCGATATCGTTTTCGTTTCTAATAACGCCTTTATCTGCATTCCATCTTTCCAGTCCGTTCCATGCAATCATTATTCCATTATCTGTGCACAATTTAGGCGGTGTCCTTACAAAATTAAAACCTAATTTTGTGCTTATAATATCCAGTCCTTTAGCTAGGACATTGTTGCATGCAACACCCCCTGATACAACCTAATTAATAAAAACACAATTGAATATTGTATAGGACTTAATTTTCTTGGTGTATACGAACGTACCAGGGTTCGTTTGTCCTTAGGAAATAATGACATTTTGTCGATAAATTCTAATGCTCTTTGAGTTCTCTGACAAATATGCGTTACAGTAGCTAACTGAAACGCTGCACACAAGTTATACACATTAGGCATTATCATATCAGCAATTATGCCGTACTCTTTCTCTTGTCTTTCAATATACCTCCCACACATATTCAACAATCCGGAAAAACTGAAATTGCAATCGCAATAATGTGGCATTACAGGTGTAAATGTAAACTGATCAACATTCGATGCTTTACGTGCTGCAGTTTCTATAGCTAAACCTCCGTTTAAAGTACTAAATTCTGGAATGTTTCTTAATTTGAGCCTTCGTGCGATCTACGAATAGAAGCTTGTAGTGTAATTACATTACTATGAAAAATCAAGGAAATTCCAATCAAAATTCATATCCAATAATGTAACATTTTCAAGGAACAGTTAGATATTACTCGATATTACCTTATCGAAAACTTCTCCTGGCGCATTATTCATAGTAGTTCCAAGTAAATAAAATTTGCTTACATCTTCTACGATCGCAAGTAAGCAGTGGCCCCCAGAAACTAATAGAACAATATATGGGAAATCGACCTAAATTTAAAAAATACAGCTTTAATCTATATTCTTTTACTGAAAATCTTGTTTCAAATCCCTATATTATTCAACAGACTTTGTGACTCATTCGTACTGTTAAAGCATGAGCTTCCATATGATGTATGGGTATAAAAGGCTTTTTTCCAATTTTTGCTAAATACTTTCCAAATCTTGTTCCAACGTCTAGCGACATAGGTAGACCAGGTTTTACGGTTGCAGCCACAGCGCTAATGTCTTGTAATTTCAAATTTGCAGACCTAAATGCATCTTCGCAAACTCTAGTAACATTACTTGTATGCAACGAACGTGCGATCGAAGGGATAATTCCTCCAAAACTAAAAGCATAAAATAATTACTGCAAACAAAAGACAAAGTCCTTTTACCAAACATTATCTATAGTATTACAAGTGGTCCACTTAATAACAATTTAAATTACTTTAAATGAATATTATGTTGAGAACTAATGGCTTCACCTAACACGGCTCCCGTACTGTCAACAATTCCACAACCTGTATCATCGCAACTGGTTTCTATTCCTAAGATTACAGCTGGCTTAACGTGGAAAAGTGTTTTTAATAATGTCAAATCGCTTCTATAGAAATGCAATAATGTATTGAAATTCAAGGAATGCTTTGAGAAATGTTTATAACATAACGAATGCATATTTCAAGCCTCAATTCTTTGTAAATTGGCCTCTAAATAACGATGATATCATATAGTATACAGTATACATAAACTTAAAAAGCCAACGTTTCAAGTATTCATTTTATTAACCAACATTCAAGTAAACGAATAAATGTGTCGATACATATTATGTTCTATTTCACCTTAATTTTATATTTACAAATATATGTGTCACTTAAATGGATACAGAACGATCGAAATAAGTGCCTATTTGACGTAAAAAAGCAGAATAGATGAATCGTAAGAATGAATTAAACTCAATTCAGCATCTTACTATCTTACGGACACCGTAATTCGGTTGGTTAAAAGCAACTGTCTTACCGACCAGTACAAGTATTTACACGAGTACTATATACCTATATATACATATATATGAACACGTGATGAGTTGTGATGTGAAAATTATCGATACAAGAGTCGCTCCAATGCGCCACGCGCAGTTCACATGATACGGGCCTGAGGTGGCTCGAGAACTAAATACGACCCTCATGGGCAGCAAGACGCGCGGTCGAGTCTAGAGGGTATAGCCTTCGAAAAAACCTCGGATCTCGGAACGAGCAGTTAAACCGTAGTGTTTTAGTACAGACTTTCAGACACGGTGGAAACCGTGAGTTTTCGACCATGCGGTTTGTATGACGGATTGTTGGACCGCGCGGACAGGTTTAAACGAAATAAGTTCGGCGCGGTTTCCGTCGTGTTTGAACCGGTCTGAACTAGGGCTAAATTGGGCTAAATCCCATGCTTGACTTACTTCGTTTCGGTGAAACGAGAGGCGCCTATAGACACCCACTTCACATTACTCGAATCGAACTAAAGGCGTTTGGAAAATTTGATCGACAATTGCAGCAAACCCTGCAATAGTTACTTGGTTTAATGTGCAATTCAGTGTTTTGATTATTTCAGGATAGTTTTTAAAAAATGCATGCTGACGAAAAATTTTGTTGCTCTCAGTGTATGTAGGTTAAAGAAAGGATTAGGAATTGAGTCTGCAACGACAATAGCAATATTAATAATAATAATAATAATAATGATAATAATAAACTATTCTATACGACTAATCAGAATCTGCTACTACACATATATAGTCTAGTGGGAAACGATTTGAAAATTCGATAAAGAGAAACGATATATCGAAATGAGATATCGATGCGATCCAACGGAGCTCGCTGCTCGCTGTCTAGTAGTCATCACAGACTGCAGACTTTCGTTAAAATATCAGAAAGTCCACATATAATGTCGGAACAGTAAGAAATTTTCCTTCTATTATTTTTAAATATGAACATCTTTTTATCGTTTCAATGTTTAATATAAATGTAAAGCTATTTTTCGTAATTACAGATTTTGTATTGTTGATTAAACAAGCTTCCATTGCTTTTGCATGAGTAAAGGTTAGAGTAACCATCGCTTCTACTAATGACGTATTATATATTTTGTGTTTTATTAAACATCGTTAATTGCGCTCCTTTCCTTCCAGTTTTTTCCGTTGTTATACTTACTTTTCAGTGATTCTATACTTTAAGAAAACTTAATACTACACATAACGTATTATTTTTATTTATAATGTATACTGTATACTGTTCTTTAACCCATTTACACGAATCGGATAAAATCGGTTAGAATCAGTAGTTCATGAGATACGTACGACGTGATTGCGGAATATTTCACTTATCGATTATGCTTTAAGCGAAATGGCAATCCTGTAAAATCTTCAATCCTTAAGATCCGTCACTTTACAAAATTTTATTACTGTTTCCTCTTTATTTATTTTAATGTTTATTTGTGTAGCGACGATACTTTATTGGATGAAGACCTTGGGGACGAAGAATATGATCTTGGAAATGACGAGGAAGAGGCCCTTTTAGCAGATGATTATGAATTGGAGAGGGTGAGCATATACTGCTGCAACTTATTTTGTTATTAAATAAAAACTTGCATACCATTGTAATGTCATAAGCTATCGTACAAGATTATTCTACAATGATAGTTAATAGCAAATTTCTGAAACATTTTATCTTGAAATGGAATATCAAAGATTATCCAATTCATTTATTTCGATTGTAATATTATCTACTTGAAGTATTGAGTTATTGTAAACTTGTTTTACAAATTCTGAAAAATCTAAGACTATGTTAGCTATCAGTCATTATTTTTGTTTTTGATTACTTTAAAATCGAAGAATTACGTAATTCAGACAAATTAAATCTAATGTAATTTATATTCGTGTTGTCTATCTACGATATATTTCAGCATGCAAGATGGGAATTCAACGCTATTAGATTTGTTCGATCTGTAGTGTTTTATTTATATTGTATGTGAGAGTTATAACAGATACACATATAAATAATAATTGTGTATAATTTTTTTATCAAAGAATGATGTTGGTAAATTAAACAATTGTTTGTTTGTGTATATATAAAGCGTTTGAAAAGGATTGTATAGAGTATAGTTGAAAGAATTACATACAATACGCATTGCATAATCTGTTTTTTAAAAACTGCTGATATTACACGGTTGTATTGCATCCGATGTAAGGTTAAAAGCAAATGCGTATAAATTAATAGATATCATTAAACAAGCGAGAATTTCATGTTGTAATTTTACTTTTCATGGTATGAAAAGAACATGAAAATACCATGCGAAAATAACATGTGGAATATGTAAGATAAGTAACATACTTGATCTAAAAAACACTAGAGCAGGGAAAATGAAACACAATTAGTCATAGATTATTTGTAAATATTATTTCATTATTCTAAATTACGTGTAGCATTCATAATAAAAAGTAATGTCTAAAATTATTATTATCTATGATAAATTCAGCAAATTCAAGTATCAAAAGATCTTATATTTTCCGACCTTTTAAAGTTGAATTTATATAACAGTATTTTGATGCGCTTTTCCTTTTCCCTGCCTTTTACAAAAATCATTTCAAATATTTATCACTGTAACCCAAAATCAAAGTTAAATGTAAATATCACAGTGATTTACACCTCTTTGTTAAAGTAAAGTGTTTACATCAACCAATTATAGTTGAAAATGTTATGAACTTTGTAATACACAATACATATATTTAATTATCACGATTGTTTCAAACAATGTGTTTGGATGCTGTGATCTGTAGCATAAAAATGTTTTAATGAAATTAACAAATGTCTCAAAGAAAGATGTAAAATTTACGAGAAACCATTCAATTTGAATACTGTATTAAAATAAAATTTCAAATTTGAATTGGAATTGTAATTGGAAATTGTTGTGTTCTTTCTAATTGTAACATAGTTATTTTTGTAAAGTCACTTGTTACATGTTTAACAGTACACTAAAAGTAGATAGAATTCTGTTCAGATGAAAGCATAATTTAGATAATTGGAATCTTTAAAGAAGATTTAAGTACGTTATAAATTCTTTCATTAAAACATTTGTCTACCATGTACAGATATTATTCAAGTCTGTAACGGTAAATTGCTATTGTAACAAAAATTAATATTGTTCACATTTCCATAGATATTTGTACTAATTTTTATAGAATATAAGCTCGTATATCTACTTTCATTTTCATAGTGCATGAACAGCAGCACGAAATATTACAGTATTAAAAACTTTCAGCTATTTTATTGTATAAAATAGCAGCTAGAAGAGCAAGAAATTTTTTATTGTATAAGGAACTTATAAAATATATCCAAAGTAACATGCTGTTATATATTATGTTGCTGAAATCAAAAGTTATATTACGTGTACAATATATTTTTATAACGATTTTAATTATTGTTAAGTGTAAGCTAAGTAATTAAAAAATTATTCGGTCGGAAAGAAGTACTCGATCATCCTAAATAAGTATCGAACATTAAGTACAATTTATCTGGAATAATTAACTAAGACACGAATATACATCTCTATTCAATATTTGACTGCATGAAACACAGTAATTGTGTTTAACAGTGAACTTTAGCGAAACATTTGTGATTATATTTGATTAGATAAATTTTATAAGCATAAAGCAATAGAAATATGAGAATTTAATATTGCGATATGACATTAAAAAATCATAATCATCCAACGCATCATCCTTCAGATCATAAAATTCTCATTTTTAAACATTCGTATTCATGCAAATATATGCATCAGATCGGATCGGATCGAATTGAATCGAATCGAATCGAATCGGATCGGATCGGATCGAAACAGATCACTTTACCTACCAGCCAATATGTTATTTAAAAGTAGATTGTAACAACTATGGCTAAATATCATATTTTCATTACAAATATTTGGCAATTTAATTCCCTGAGCAGCAGAATAGCTATAAGGGAGAAGAGGAGACTGATGATGTACTGGACTTAGGAGTTACCGACGCACTCGACGACGACTTAGATGGTGAAGATGAAAATATAGAATTGAGTAGAAATAATGACAATGATTTTTACGAAGATGGAAATCAGTTAGAAGTTCCGTCAAAGTATTACAAGCAAGATGAAATCGACAAATTCAAAAATGAACAAATGCGTCAAAAAGATGAACGTTCGACAAACGATAACGTTAATGCTTCATGTAATATCGGCAAAGGAGATTTGCGAGAGAAGTTACAGAAAAATGCAAAGCTCTACGCAGCAGCGACTGGACAAGGAATGGAAGACGATGAATGTGAAGAGGCCAAGGAAAGGAGGAACAGGTTTCAAAACGAGAGAACTATAGTTTCACCGAAAATGAATAGCAATATACCGGACAGTTTGGAAAACGTTGTAACATCTGAACCATCGAAGTTGATGATGTACAGAGGCCGCGGAAGAGGTCGAAGTGCAAGAGGAAGCCGTGGAGGAAGATTTAATATACAGAATTCTGGAAATTTTAATCCAAGGTACTTGATGACTAGACATCTTCGTTATTACAGTTATTTTTTTGATACTGTAACGTCTGCAACAAAGATAGATAGATAAATAGATAGACTAAGTTCATGTTTCTGAAATATTTCTAAAATGTTCCATTAGATTTAACAACGCGCGCAATATGAATTTCGATGGTCAAACACCAACAGTGTGCAGACCACCCTTACTCGAAGCCAGGCCACCGTTTCTTCTTGGAGTACCGAACAACGTACAAAATCAGCAGATCATTTATCAACAACCAAATTCTCAAGTACAACCATTCCAGCATTATTCTCCGAACGGTTCGCTTCAAGGTCCTACACATTTTGTAGATAGTAGACCACAATTCAACCCTAATCAATTTCAAGGTCAAATAGTCCCTCGAATCATTGGACCGAGACTAGATTATGGGCCACGAGGTAACTTGCCAGCACCGCTGCAAGGACCACCTTACAACCACAACCATAGTCATCTACCGAGTCAACCGCCGTACGGTCAAATTCAACCAGGACCCTTTCAGAACTCGAACGTCCTCGGCGTACAAGACAATCAAACCCGTCTGATGCAGAATAATCAAGGTCCCTTGTTGCAAGGAAATCCAGGAGGATCGCTACTTGGAAACCTGAATCCGTTGGTTGCTTCGTCCGTCGCTTCGGCACCTGCAGCGTTGTTACAAGGAACCCAGGCGTTATCGCTGCAAGGATTTCCACGACAAACTTCCCAAGGGCCGCCTATTAATCATCCCAACGTACAAGTATCGAATCAGCCACCTTTCGAGAATAGACCAACTTTTCAAGAGACTCAGTTTGAGAATCGACCAGTTTACGATTCGCGGTCTGGTTATTCCGATCAAGTACCTACCAGCCAATTTAATACTAATTCGTTGCCGGTACCGCAACAGTCCGCCTCCAATGTACCCAATGTACCTTTACCTCCAGGCCACAAGATTTTAATCAATCCTCACTTTCGGGGCGCTGTTCAATCTACCAACGACGGTAAGTTTCTCAAAAAAAAGTTGTTTAGCCAAATTTTCGGCAATTCTATTGCTATTTCTCTTGCCGATACCAAGCAATACCACAATACTATAACCGAACGATCTTCTTTCTCACACGAAGCAGCAAGGCTGGTATGGGATTCCGCTCAACAGCAAACACCTTTGTCATCGCAGATTCCTAGCAGTCACTTTTCACAATCCGTATCGTCTTATCAAAGTCAAAATCCCTATGGTCAAACGCAGCAACAAGGACCACCGCACTACCAACAGAATTATCAACAAAACAAAAGCGACGTATGTATTAGGAAATCTCTCTCTCTCTCTCTCTCTCTCTCTCTCTCTCTCTCTCTCTGAAGAAGAAGAAAAAAAAAAGAAAAATTTTCTCTGCGGACAAGTATACGTTTCGTGGACGTGGAATAACACGTATCAATTACATATTCGAAATAGGATCCTTATGCGTACTTCTCGGACGTGTGGCAAGAGAACAAGTCTCAGAAGAGCCAGAGTGGAACTCTTGGTAAACAATATTCCACCGAAAGTAATTACACACGAGATGGTAGCTACGAGGCTGCCTCCAAGTATAAGCCAGGTCAATGGGATCCGAAAAGCAGTTACCAAGAGGTAAGTAATGTATCCGTACAAATGATTACAATACAATACAATATTATATTACTTGCTGGAATTTCGATCAGATTCATTTCTTATGGAATTCATGTCCGTTAGGATCATAGAGGGACTCACCAGAATTATCGCGACAGAGATTTGCAATCGAAAACTAGAAGCGATTATATTCCAAAGAGTAGGCCGCCCTCCTCGAATGCGTACCGTGAGAGCTACGATCAAAACCATGCGCAACAAAAGTCACCTGGTAACAGACTCACAAATGCTTTGGTAAAATCCAGATTGCCACAAAAAAGAATCTCCGATCCGGTAAATAGACCTTTACGCGACCTAAGTCCAAAACGTATGAAAGCTGATAATAGGAATCTTCAGGAAGTGCGAACGGTAGATACCTTAAGTACCACGAGTACCGAGAAGAAGGTATGTACTTTATTTCACTCTTTGATGTATGATGCAAATGATGCTTTGCCATATAGAGTGTAAATCAAGCTTGTGCGAGAACTCAAAATCTCGGGATTCTCGACACTCGAGTAGGAGCGGGAACGTTCAGGCAGGAACTACCGAGCTCCCGAAAGTATGATACGTTTTGGGTTCCCGAAAGTATCCGGCTACCTATGTTTCATTCGGGTTCCCGGTAGTTCCCGCCCGAAAATCCCCGACCCATCCCGAACCCGACATTTCGGGTTCTTGCACAAACCTGGTGTAGATACATATATAGGATGATAACGTATTGTCTGATAAATTAAATATTTCAGGACGAAGAGAATGATCCGGAAATGGAAGAATACAGAAAGAAAATGGAAGAACAGAAGCGACTTAGGGAAAAGATTTTACGTGAAAAGGAAAATAGGCGAAAAATGGCGGCAATGGAGAAACAAAGTGAAGAAGCTAAAACTGAAAATAATGCGTGTATGTATTTACATACAATAAGTTTAGTACTCTTGTAAACATCCGTATCTTGGCAGTCGCAAAACATATTTCCGCAAAATAAATGAACACTTATTTGAAACGTGGAGACATGTATGCGAAAGGGACATGCATAAGAGTTATCTACAGAAGAATATAGTTTTCTCAAATATCATGCATATAATCGTACGCTCTATATATGTACATCAAATTTCTTTTCCAGCAAACCAAAGTACAAGAGATACGAAATCGGTGTCGGTACTTATGGGAGTTGTAAAAGATGCTTCTACGAACAAAGGTCATATCGGTATTGGCAGAGGACGCGGTCGTCCTATCAATACACAAGCTACCGAGGTACAGCACTAAAAATACTGTATTTTCTTAATTATCAGCATTAGTGATACAAAACAATGGGAATACGTACAATTTTTGTCGACTGTATAATAATTCTATAAATCACCGAATAGAATGAGAATATTTACTTCTACACTAGTACATTTTGCTTCTTTTCGGAACATTCATCAGCAATGTATATGCTTAATACACTGATCGAAAGTGCAAAAAGCATCAATATACCTTTTCAAGTTTGCTCTATAATCTCGTGTTACGTTAAAATACCGATTATTGTTCAAGTGAATTATAAATACATAAATATATTTGTATATTGCAATTTCATATATATGTATATGTATATTTAAGAGAAATTGTCGTTGCACGTGTTGTTGCATTTTTTTTATACATCACTGAGAAGAATATCAATTTTAAATATTTATCATTGCCAACAGAATTGGTAGTACACAAATTCCAAATGAAATATAGAGATGAATAAATTTTATATATATTATATATATATATATATATATATATATATATATTATATATATATATATTGTATATATATTTATAGACTTTACTGTATATTTTTTACTCATGTTTCAATAAAATGTATTTTTTAAGTATTTTTGTTCCTTTTCATTTCCTCCAAATTTCAACGACTAATCTAACATAGAATGATCTATACTCTTGAATGTAAAAGAAATGTCACGTTGTGAAAAAAATGTCATATTATATATACATATAATGTCAGTAATTTCTGAGTGAGGTTCGATGACTCGACAAATTGAAATATCTTTACGATTTCTGTTGTAGGCTGCAGAAAAATCATCGTGCATTCGAATTGTGAGAACAATACAGACATCACAGCCGAACGAGTCAGTAGACTCTGCCAAGGACAGTAACTCTGGGCATACAATTGTCCAAGTTCAAGCCAACGATAGTACCAAAGTTTTGAGTACGCAGTCTGGTACGCGACGTGTCGTAATACAGAAATCGTTGTCGACTACTCACAAAGTTGCCACTACTATCCAAAAAACAGTGTCAAATCTACAAAAAGGTCAGATGTTGTTACAAAACAAAATAAGTAATCCGATGCAGAGTACAACGCAAAAAGCTGGTCAAAGTCAGTCGGATCCGTCAAAGAAATTGGTAACGGTTGGACAGAGGATTGGTAACAATCCACAGAGAACCTTTAAACAAAAACCAACTGTAAGTCTACAGAAGACTATCATCAGCGTACAAGAAGCAACAAATGCCAATGCGCAAAAAGTTGTTGTGAATACCCAGAATAATCAAAGAGTTGTACTTCAAAAGACACCGGCTCAACAAAAAAAATTACCGGAGATAAAAACAAATACCGTGAAGGTAGAAAATTTAGCAGCGAGTACATCTGAGGCACAAATTAAGCGTATGTGTCAAGGGATTGGAACAATTGAGGTGACTATTTTTGCATGAGAACATTAACCGTTGATTCGTAATTTTGTTTTTTTTTTGCGCATTTTTACTCACTCCTCAACTTCATTGATTTACTTTTTACATTATTTGAACAGAATTATTACGCAGAATTTAGTTTGCTACTATTATTTCATTTTCTTTCGAGTATATTTACGCAAAAATGATTTCATTCGAATGTCGCAGTCTTGTGTGCAATATATTCAAGATTTCAAAGATAGAATGCTATAAGTTTTATAGTTTCTTCAACCTGATCAAGACCAAATTCTTCCAATCTTAAGTATACTTGGATACTTGTATCATTTTAACATATCCAATAACGATATTTGTTAACCCAAACCGAAACGCATGTAGCGATATATTTTACAATGTATGTTATTATTTCGCGTAACATGTAAAAGTTTTATTTCCGTTTACCAAATGTCTAAAGAGATTTATTTTAATTTTTCCAATGCATTATTGACCAGTACTTCTAAAACTTAATTTATGTTACCCTTCTCTACCAAGATTTTGTAATACATTTATCTTATTGTTTTTTTCTTTTCAATAAAAAATCTATTTTTTAGTTTAATAATTACTTGTTCGTTTTATTCGTGTTGTAGAGCATACAAATGGGTGAACGTAGTGCAACAATTGTGTTTAAGACGCAGACTGCTGCCATGGTGTTTCACAAAAAATACCAGCGCAAAATGATAGACCTTTCGCTGATAACTGTTCGCCTTGTACCGCAATCAAGCGGAACTAAGACCACGGCTGCCGTTGTCAAAGTTTCTTAAAGGATATACTAGCCAAGCTAACCCTGTACCACAAATACCAAAAAAAAATCATAGTATAATTACATTTGTGATTAAATGTAACAATTCACGATTTGATTGAAGCAGCCTGCGTATAATTCAATGTGCATTTCATATTTTACATACTTCTTACTTAGAATGTATACGTACATACATATATATGTGTACAAAAAAATGTATATATAAATATGTATATATATATATGTGCGTATATGTATATATATATATACATAATTATATAGAGAGAAAGAGAGACTATATATAGTAATGCAAAGATTAGGAAAACATATTTTTGGCTGCAAATGAATTGTATAATATACCTTCATAAACATAGGTAAAATATCCTAACAATTTAATTTGTACATATGTCAAATGCAATGTATATTTCATATAAATACACGTGGTAGATACAACAGCGTGCTATACATTTAAGGGCTACCATATTTATTGTACATAGCATATGTACACGTGCAACGAAAAGTTGGTAAATTATGATTTCAAAAACAAGAAGGCATACATGTCGATAAATAAAATGTAAATCTTATAATTTACAAATTTAACAGTAGTATAAATTAAGATCTAATTATGTATTAAAAGTTACACCTTTATACTCTTATGATAAATTACATTTTAAATGTGATGTATCATAAAAACTTCAACATTATTTTTTATGTACATACTCGTACAATTTTATATAATGAATTTCCAAATAGACAACAAACGGCAAGGACATTATTTATTATTATGTTTCCTACATCTTATTTAGTTTCCGAGTCACTTTTTTTCATTCTAATTGTAAACAAAGAAAAACAAACCATAATGTAAAGAATTTCCCGCCAAAATCCAATTATCCGTTCAAGTCAGTAAATTATCGGAGCAGTCGATAATTGCTTCTTTTTCCACATAGTGATTATTTTCATAAACAATATACAAGTCTGTAAACTACAACCGAAATTCAGAAGAGATTATCGAATCATGCGATAATGGCGTACGTACTACATGTAGTACTCTCACTGTAAGATCGTCAGATCAGGGAAGGTGTAGACCAGAGAAAGAAACTATAAGAATTCTTCGCATATTGCTATTTCCAATTACCACAAAGCGCAGTAGCGAAAGTTCTCTGTCTTAGATACATAACTTACATAAGTAAGTTATAAATTCGTCATTCTTCATTTTCCTCTGTTTATCGCCTTGAATTAGAAGAGTCCTCAAAATTTCCCGCACCAGTTAGCGAACAATCTGTATAATTTGACGAATTTTATTTTGGTACTTTTATATATTGTAGAAACTACGAATTGTCACAGACGATTCTTCAACAGCAAATTGTATAAAACTATCAAAATTTTAACAAACCCCCTCCTATCGTAATTAGATTTTTTTAACATTTCATTTTTGACCATACTCAGGAACAATATAATTAAGACACATGCTTTAAAGACGTAAATATATACCTAATCTATATATGCATAAGCATGAGGACAAAAATATGTATTGTTTATAGACGCATGCGCAATAGCGCACTAAATTGTTTCATGCTGCTGTGCTGAACTGTGTGTGATTGTGTGTCATTTTGGCGTTCCAAGTTCCACCTAATAGTCAAGTTGTTTCTTCAATTACTGGAAATATACATACTGCTGTTAATATGGCTTCGACTCAAGTCGATTGGGGTAAATATCCGGACGAACAAGACAAATTATCCGCAAAGGTAATATTCTCCGCAATTGTAATATAACCCCGGCGTAACCTCACATTGCTTTGTTTATACATGTTTTTCATTGACAATGAGACCAAAAGTCTTTTATCTGTCACGGGGTACATACTGAAACCCTGCTATCGAGATATCAATACCTTATCGAACTAGGGAGAAAAATTTGTCTTCCTATAATTAGTCATTATCGACAGGTGTCTGATTTAAACATAGAAAAACAACCTGTGGAAAATGTATCGAACAATACAGAGTCGAAGAATGAAGAAGGAACGGAGGAGCAGATTTCGCCAGCAGAAAAATCTTTCTTGCAAAAAATTATACGCAAAGGCCTAGTAGTAACAACAAAGGATATAGAGGTTCAAAGAAAAGACCCATCCTCACCTTTATATAGTGTTAAAACTTTCGAAGCTCTTCATCTGTATGTAGTTTTAGGTCATTATTTTTTATAATCATATAATATAATAAGAACTATATTTTCAATGACATGTTTTTATAGAAAACCAGCTTTATTAAAAGGAGTATATGCGATGGGATTTAATGCACCATCAAAAATCCAAGAAACCGCTTTACCTACTTTACTCGCGGATCCGTAAGTTTGTCCTTTGTCGATGGTATTTCGTGTAATATGTTTATAATAAATTTAAATTTGGATAAATCATTTACAGGCCCCAAAATATGATAGCTCAGTCACAGTCTGGGACTGGCAAGACAGCAGCATTTGTATTAGCAATGTTGAGCAGAGTAGATACAACTAAGAATTATCCTCAAGTGCTTTGTTTATCACCAACATACGAATTAGCTATACAAACAGGAGAAGTAGCAGCAAAAATGTCTGCATTTTGTAATGAAATAAAAATTAAATATGCCGTCAGAGGAGAAGAAAGTAACATATATTCTACTGTTATATTATAAAAATCTTCTATCCTTGTACTAAACCAATACTCATACTTACTCTAATATAATGTATTTAATTATTTCAGTAAGTCGTGGATCAACGATTACCGAACACATTATTATAGGAACACCAGGCAAAGTTTTAGACTGGGCTGTCAAATTTAAGTTCTTTAGTTTGAGCAAGATATCAGTATTCGTTTTAGACGAAGCGGATGTAATGATTGCAACACAAGGCCATCAAGATCAGTGTATTCGTATTCACAAGTAATTGAAGCGACAACAATTAATTTAATTACATTATACACATGTACGCATTTATGCATTATACACTTTACTTGCACAGGCAACTTCCACGCAAATGTCAAATGATGTTTTTCTCTGCAACCTATGAACCAGAAGTCATGAAATTTGCGGAAATTATAGTTAATAATCCTTTGATAATACGATTGTTAAAAGAAGAAGAGAGTTTAGATAATATCGAACAATATTATGTAAAGTGCAAAGATTTGGAAGAAAAATATACAGCTATTACTAATATCTATGGCGTGATAACAATAGGCCAAGCAATCATTTTTTGCCATGTAAGACAGCAGCACATTCATACTTGCATCGATCTGAAATTTTGTCCGTTTATAAAATATATCACAAATCTAATAACAGTTTGTGTCTGTTCTCAGACTAGGAAAACGGCAAACTGGTTAGCAGAAAGAATGACAAAAGATGGCCATGCAGTAGCTGTTTTATCTGGTGAATTAACGGTTGAACAAAGAATATCTGTTTTGGATCGATTTAGAGAAGGTCTTGAGAAAGTTCTCATCACGACGAATGTCTTAGCTAGAGGTATTTATTTCAATTAATTATTAACGAGTCGTTTAAACGAGTCATTCGATACTTGAAAATATATTACTTATGCCTCAGGTATCGATGTTCAACAAGTAACAATAGTAGTCAATTTTGACCTACCTATGGACCAAAATTGGAAAGCAGATTGCGAAACATACTTGCACAGAATTGGTCGAACGGGACGATTCGGGAAATCCGGAATCGCCATTAATTTGGTAGATTCGCCACATGCAATGTCAATTTGTAAAGAGATAGAGGCTCACTTTGGGAAAAAAATACGTTATCTTAACGCTGAAGACGCAGATGAAATTGAGAAAATTGGAGCCTAGGTTAGTATGTAAGATATACATACAATTATGCTTTTTATCAGATATGTGTAGACATTTCAAATATGTGTATTAATTCCGAAAAGAATAGATCTCTGTACCTTTAACACACCGATTTTTCCTATTTTTTTTTAATGCCGCATATTGCGTACTAAACAATTTCATAATTTCACTTGGATTCACAATGATTTTACCTTACCAATTTTTTTTTCACTAGCTTATTGAAATATGACACCTGGATCGGTAATATTACAAAATTTAAGGAATATAGGAAATAATGAAATATTTTTGTATATTAAATAACAAAATGATTTTTGCGCAAGGAAGTCTTGTATAAGGATCTTGTTTTTAATATAATTATAGTTTTTATATTACAAAACAACTCGCTTTAAGCGACACCTTTCTTAATAGTTATCTGATCAAATTAATTTAACGATCTACTAAAATATGATATTGTGATGATAGGATCGCGCTTTATGTACATAGAAATACATAATGTGAGAAGAAATTGATTACTCGTCATATGTAAATTATGTCTTGTATACAAATTTGTGTACTTCAGTATATTAAAGAGAAATTGTATCGGAGTCTTTATGCACAGCTTATAAAATTAATCGAAAAAAGTATCAAAGAAAAAATAAATATACATTCGTACATCGATACTGGAATAAGATTTATTTTAAAATTTATTTGAACTGATTTTCTTGTGAAATTTTACAAAGATTTAGCGTCAATATTTTCTCCTAAAAGGGAGCGGGGGAAGAGAAAATATACATATATATATTTTCTTTTAACAAGCACACAATAACATAATTGAAACATACTTTTATTCAGACTAAAAAATGGAAAATAAATTGTAACATTTACAGAAAAAATACAAGAACTTGTTTTTCTATCCTATTTTGCAATACATGTGTTTGTACACCTGCGTTTCCTTTCATTCATGCGTGAATGAAAAATTAATTGTGTTCTGAAATGTATCGATTCAATAACCAATTTGCTGCTGTTGTATTTTGTCGAAAGTTTGTCAGTGGCGAAACGATGAATCGATTTGGTAATTATTTGAACGCAACACAAGTAAGTGACTTCTTAATGAAAACAAATCTGTTTTATAAAACTGTAAATTTTGTCGATTCGATTACTTAAAAAGTAAACGATTGATATACTTTTCTTCAAGTTATAATATACGCAGTACATTCACATATAATATCCTGTATAGGTTACAGCAGAACATTAAATTTCTACGTTCTTCTTTGTTAAATTTGTATGTTCTTGGTAAAATGCTAATGCTTATAAATGCGTAACATAAAGATAAACAGTTATGGAACAAATATTACAACATGTAAGTAACAAATCTGTTTTCGGTGTGTCTCGATCGCTTGTTTTAAAGTACAACTGTACTAAACACGTTCAACGTTCCGATTACGCGATTGGAAATTATGGTCGTGTATTTGCAATTCTAATCGCCGTGTATAACAGGGAAGTTAACATTGCGACTGAATTGCAATATTGGCCAAATATTAATGAGAATAGAAAATTCAGTCTTCATGAGAGATATCTCGCTTCATTACATGCCCATGCCTCCCATACCACCCATACCGCCCATTCCTCCCATGCCGCCACCCATTGGCATCTGAGGTTCTTCTTTAGGGAGTTCTGTTACTACTGCTTCCGCAGTTGTGAGCAACGATGCAACACCCGCAGCATCGGTCAGTGCTGTGCGCACTACTTTTGTCGGGTCAATAATTCCTTTCTCGATCATATCGACGTATTCGTCGTTCAAAGCATCGTATCCTAAATTACTTTCACTAACTTTTGCCACTACTACACTCGCGTCAACACCTGCATTTTGAGCAATTTGTAAACACGGCATACGTAAAGCGTTGGCTACAATTTTAACTCCTGTTTCTTGATCACTGTTCGACGATTTAATATTTTTCAAAACTGGGATACATCTCAGGAGAGCAGTTCCACCTGTAGAATAAACAATCTAGTTCTAGTGGAATTTTATGCCATAGATACAAATAGAAATAAATATAATAAATCGAGGAAAATTACAAAGAAACTTCAAACATTATCTTTACCTCCTGGAACGATGCCTTCTTCGACCGCAGCACGAGTAGCATTAAGAGCATCGTGAACGCGATCCTTCTTCTCGTTAACTTCCACTTCGCTACTACCGCCGACTCTCAAAACTGCGACTCCCGATGCTAATCTTGCCAAACGCTCTTGCAGCTTTTCCTTTTCGTACTCTGAAGTTGTATTTGCTATTTGATCTCTAATTACATCCGCCCTGTGATCGATGTCATTCTTTTTTCCTTTGCCTTTAAGGAAGAGCGTATCGTCCTTTGTTATTACTACCTCTCCTACTTCGCCTAAATCGCACGCTTGTACGTTTTCTAACTTGATGAGATTCGCGTCGTCTCCAAAAACGATTCCACCGGTCAAAATTGCCATATCCTGAAGCGTTGCTTTTCTATTGTCTCCAAAACCAGGGGCTTTAACAGCAGCCACTTGCAAACCAATTTTTAATCTGTTTACCACGAGAGTCGACAAAGCTTCGCCGTCAACATCTTCTGCGATGATGACTAATGGTTTTCGCTGTGAATTTGCTAATTCCAAGGCTGGAATTATAGATTGTACAGACGATATTTTTTTCTCGCTGAAGAGCAAAAGTGCATCTTGAAATTCAACTTTTGCTCCTTTACTAGAATTTATAAAGTACGGAGAAATGTAGCCCCTATCAAATTTCATTCCTTCTATAACTTCGAGTTCATCGTGCAGTGTTTTACCGTCCTTCACTGTAATAACACCTTCCTTTCCAACTTTTTTCATGGCATCGGAAATAAGATTGCCGATAGCTTTGTCTCCATTAGCCGAGATAGTCGCGACTTGTGCAATTTCTTCTGGTGTAGTAACTGGTTTGCTCAAAGCTTTCAATTCGTCTTTTACCTTGTCGACTGCTAACATAACACCTACGATACGAATGTTAAAATAACGAAAATTAATTTATTTTTAAAATGGTGCACAGAAAATATAAAATATTGCTCTTAAAATGGTGCGCTTGAAATCTTATGATAACTCTATATAGATACTGTAGTATATATCATACTACGTAGTTTTTACCTCTTCTTATTTCAACAGGATTGGCACCTTTGCTAATTTTTTCAAAGCCTTCTTTAGCGATAGCCCTGGCTAAAACCGTAGCTGTTGTTGTGCCATCGCCTGCTTCTTCATTGGTATTATTCGCTACATCTTGCACCAACTTTGCCCCGATATTCTGAAATTTATCTTTCAACTCTACTCCCTTTGCTACGGTAACGCCGTCTTTAGTAATCTTCGGACTACCCCAGCTTTGTTCCAATATAACGTTACGACCCTTAGGACCCATTGTTACCGCAACAGCATCCGCTAAAATGTCCACACCTTGCAACATAAGTGCTCTAACTTCCGATCCAAAACGTACATCTTTAGCATAAGAACGAGCTTGTAATTGGCGCAAAGCAGCACCGCGCAACACGGTCGGTAGTCTGTACATCTAAAAAGATACGAACAAAAGTTTGGTTATTTTCACAATTTAATTTGATATTGGTAATTACCATTTTCGAGAATTTATAATTGTACATTTATAAAATCTATAATGTTTCACGATGATAGTGATCGAAAAAGATTCAAGTGCGCGATAGACGTACGATTACTTTCTGAAAATGTGGTTATGTAAACTACCGCGTGAATGATAACCAAGAGTCTCCAAAGTAAATTATTTCAAGAATTATTACACTTTTTAGCATTGTTTTACGTAAAAATTAATGTCATAATGTACGTTCTAATTCTATCTCGGGAAATTAATTCTTTCTATCACTTAAAATTCTAACAAACAACACATCCTAACCCGGCCGGCTAACTCGAGGAACACAATTTCGATAAAGAAAAAAATATTGTTAGCTTTAAAAAATAAAAATCTAATAAAATAAAGATGATCCAAAACAATTGTGATCATACATGCGAATACCATGATAATATTATCATCTTATTATGTACTCGTACTCGGTTACATACGAACATGAATTTATAAAAAATATAAAGGTGAAACAAATCTCAATCTAATACGAAAATAAGTCGATCTAAAACAAGAAAAACAGAAAGAAAATTAAATGATGAAATAGATATTGTAATGATAAATTATTTGAGTAGAATTAACCGCTTAACGGCACGGATGGAGCTAACGCTTATTTCCCTTAAAATAAACAGTGATATTTTGGTTAAAATATTTTTACCTTTATCTAATGAAAAAGCAAAGGGGGTTGGTTAAGAAATCGCAATTGCAAAAGTAATTGAAAATCGTCGCAGCGTGACCGCACGTTGTCTCCCCACGAGAATAAGATGTGTGAATAGTGTGAACTGCGACTGTGAAGACTGTGACCGAAATTGAGCGAATAGAGAAGGAGCTTGCGCTATCACATGGAACTGTCCCCCTCCCTCTCCAACTTATTCTAACATAACCATAAAATTTTCGATCAAGAAAAATGCAAAATTTATTATTTCATACGAATGGAATGCAACACGAATCGAATAAAATCTTTGTAATTTCTTTATTTCTATTTGTTTAACGAAATTCCATGCACCGACATCGCTGTACATCTTCTTTCTGAAGGATGTTGAGTTTCTAGAATGTACTAGAACTCGTCTCGTGTGATGCAATCGTTTCGTATACACCAATCACATACGTTGAAAAACCGACGAACTCGGTTTCTTTTTAATCCTTCTCAATATCCAAATCATCACTTATCCATAATCTATAAATAAAAATACATTACTACGTATTATAAAGAGAATTATTATTATGTTCTTATAGCGACTTACATATTTATGCATTTACATACATATATATTTGTAAAACGTTCTAAAGGCTAATACTCATAGACAAAATTATTCTTTTTTCCAGAGATAAACTAATTAGGCTATTTTGCTTTACTTCAATTATATTTATTTATTGTACATCATTGTATGTCTAAAAGATACGACATTTAAATTGCAAGTAATACTATATGGTACATTAAGAAGTCGCATTATTAGTAATTATATTGTACAGTATAATGGTCATGTGATATTATGTATTCTTTCTTTTCGAATGATACGTTGCAGAAGTTATTAAATAATAACAAATTATATATATGATGATGCTTATCAATTTTCATTAAGTTAATATAGTATAGAGTTTTAGGACTGACAATGAATGTTAATATTATATACATAAGTATTCTCTCTAAATACATCCATGTTCACATTGTCTTCTACGAAAAGGCACGATATCGAGAGAGAACACTCTCTAGCGGCCATCTTCGATATTTAAGTCTAGAGTTACGTAACTCGTGTGTACGAAGTTCCCATCACACCCGCAAAATCAATGAATGCTTGGTGGGGCAAAGAAAGATTGTATGTGTAGAGGGGAGACTGGAAATTTCGAGAAAATCAAAGAGGTCTGCTACTGCTACGCTTCTCTAGATAGGTTACGTTACACAACGTGCACGAGTGTGCTTGCCGGTTCTGTTATATCAGGATAGAGTTTTCATAACGTCTTAATATAATATTCAGAATGGTAAGACTTTGAAACTTATAATAACTTGAATTCGCTATGAATAAATTTACGTATCGTATAATATGTCAATATTAATACTTATTTACATAGTTTTGAAGATAACCTTCAAACTAATAATTTCAACAGATATATTTAATGCAAAGAATATTCTACAATGCGCCGCACAAATACAACGATTTAAATAGATTTCATATTTTCAAAGTGTCTAGTATACATTACTTATTTGTTTTCTTCAGTAATTTGTAGATCCTTACAAATTCTGTCGCAAGGCTGGCAATGGTTTTATTTTTTTGTTATTGCAAACAGAGAAACAAATGACTGTAAACCAATCGATTAAACATAAGACTAAACGTGAAAGACAATTTTGTCATTTATTTATGTAATTACGACGTAACGTGTTTTTATTACAGTTGCTAGCGGATAATCTTAAAGGAATTGTATCTTGCAATTTAGTGAATTAGTGTTGCGAATTCAATAACTTTTTAATTAAACGTATTCTGAATTGTCGACGTAACGAAACTTTTTTTAAAAATACATTATGCATAGCCTCGAAGTAATTGCTGTTAAAATTTTATGTTCGACCGTTTGATTCCGATAAGTTTCAAAATTATACAAAGATTTGAATTTGTTTCGTTTTAGGCTGCAGCTAACGCCATTAAGAGACTCGTACCCCTCTTCGATAGAGTTCTGATACAAAGAGCTGAAGCTGTAACCAAAACAAAGGGAGGTATTGTTCTACCAGAGAAAGCTCAGGCAAAAGTTTTACGGGGCACTGTAGTGGCAATAGGACCTGGACAACGAAACGAGGTATTAGAAAATATTAGCAGTTGTAAAAGGAAACTATTATGTTGCTAATAGAACAATAGTAAGTTTTCATTTTTATTTTAGAAAGGAGAACACGTTCCTCTGAGCATCAAAGTTGGCGATACTGTTTTGTTGCCAGAATATGGCGGAACTAAAGTAGAGCTCGAAGATAATAAAGAATTTCACTTATTTCGTGAGTCGGATATATTGGCCAAGTTGGAAGTTTAGGCTGTATCAATCTTAAGTTTAAAATAAATATTAAACATTATTCTTTGAAAAATTCTGAAATCATTAAACTGATGTGTATATGTCCGTATGTATGTATACATATGTACAAGTTCGACTCTTACATAGTTCACAGTTGATCGTTATATTATTATAAATTTACATATTTTGTCAAAAATCTGATGTCAAAATAAATGTCATAATGTCATGCATACTAAAAAAAAATAAAACGTTTGTTAATTACATTTCTAAAATGATCATTTAATATGTTGTTTTGTTAACTTGAATTTGATCTTGGTCATTCGTACTGTTACAGATAGATAAAATAAAGTCTATTAATATTGTCAGAATACAAGATTTTTTAATTGTATTTACATTTGTATATATATATGAGGCTTGTATATTCATAGAAAATAAAATAATTTTATAATTTTCAATGCAAATTGTAACTTTGGCGTTCTTTTATTGTTCTTATTTTAGCTTAATACTTTTCTTTGTGCTAGCTTTAATACCCGATATTTCTCCCGCGTATCGAATTATTTCTTTCCTCACTTCTCTCACCTGCAATATAAAAAGTTTTAGTTTCATTGAAATGTTTATTATAAAATGAAATAGACACATGAATACGTACAGCTCCCTTTCGTCGAATTTTTGCTTTACGATACTTATTTCTGTGTTTTACTCTAGGATTGCGTTGTTCTTTTTTACGATGCGGTGTTAAACCTTTATTCTTTGCTATCTGATATGTAATTCCTCTTTTGCCTTCGCTTTCAATTACTAAATCTTTTATATTACTATCTTCCATTTCCTCCTCTTCTCTTTCTATAGTATCTTCTATTTCCTCTTCCTCTATACTTGTATGACTTTCTAAATCGTTCACATCCTTTATGGATATATCTTCGGAATTCTCCTCTTCGTCTGCAAAATGTTTTTTTCCCGTTTCGTACTTAGATTTTGGTAACTGTTGACTTGTAACTTTTGCTTTTACAGATTTTTTTATATGATCAAGTTTTTCTTTGAAATGATTTGTCACTTTCTTTTTGTCAGTTCTTACTTTAGAACCATCCAATATATTATACAATGGTTTCCCTTGTTTCCTAGCTTTTAATATTTCTTTGATCTCTTCTATTAGATTTCCTTGTCCTGACTCTAACTGAATAATCAATTGGCTATATTGTGCCAAACGTTTTATAACAGGATGAGAATTTACAGGTAATCTTTTTGCTTTCAACATTAAATAAAACGATATATTGATACAGTAATTCAATAAAACGTCATACTTTGTTTTTACAAAAGATACTGCAGGACAACTGGGAAATGAGTTGACTTTAGCCAATTCCAGAAATGGTCCTAATACATCTTTTGCCTCTGTCAGGCGATCTAAAACATAGACAACAGATATTTATCATAGAATAGATGAATTTAAAGATAACAACATGAAATGTATTAAAGTTGTTTTACCTTTAAAGTTGTTTACAAGCGCCATAAATTCAGGACTTTCTTTTTCCATTATTGCTTGTTTCTGTCTTTTACTAAGTTTACTCAGATCAGTTTTTATAAATTGCTCTGTATCATCCGGTATTTCTTTTTCATTCAGTTTTGTTGATTGCATAAAATCTAAACCAAAATCGGCATCGTCTAATTGTTCTGCCAATCTTTTTTGAATGTTTCTAGCTTCCTCTTCTTCCATTTCTGCGTCAGCTAAATCCTTTTGACTAGCCGTAGCATAGTCAGGATCTACATAATCTGTAGAATAATAAGCTTTTTTCTTTTTCCCCCAAGCTTTTTCATTTGGTAAATCATAATCTTCTTGTAATCCTTCGATATCCGATGCCATAGACTCTGCTTCGTCTTCGTTCTCTGTAACATCTTGATCTTCGTCGTCATTTTGTAACCCATAAACTTCGTAATCACTATCATAGCTTTCGGAAGAACGTCTATTTCGTACTTTCTCAAGTAATTTTCGCTCATTTTCTGAATATTCTTCTTCAGAATCTGTAACTACGTTCATATCTACATCCTCTAAATTATCTATTTCTTTGTTCGCTTGGAATGTTTTTGTCCTAATAAAAAATTGAAATCATAAAATTGTTCATCATCTTATTTTTCAATTAAAAAAAAAAACATTAATAAAACCATAATCTATTCGATGAATGTACAATACGACTATTTAATTATTCTGAATAACAAATTGATTCATAAAGAAATACCAACAGAAAATTATCTACACTTATATAGAAATTGTTTTTTATCGAAAGAACACTATACCTTTTTTTATTCTTCATATCGAAATTTCAACTTAAATTGTCACGAAATATTGACACGTGAATGTCTGAATTTACTTAACCTCATACACAACACCGTACAGTTTCCCCTTCCCCTTACAGCGGCACGTTTTTATCCCCACCTTTTCATCTTATTGCCATAGCGGAGAGGGAATGAGAGTGCTTACGCTCGGGATTTTAGTGTCTCCGGTATAGTGCTGCCCCCTAGACTAATTTTTTGCCTGTACCAGAACCTGCATCATCTTTTTAGCCTGGACCAGAACCTACATCATCTTACTTGCATCATTAGCAGCGGATTCCAAATATTGCCAGAGTGGATGCTATTTCTATGTTACAAAAGGCTCTTCTATGTAGGCCACCGACGAAATATATTTGAAGACTGCCAGCCTCGTGTTAAACTGCGAGTCTCAAAGTGGGTCCCAGGTGACACAGATGAGGTATAGGAGTAGACCAGTCACCGTATGGGGTTTCGTGTCTCACATGTAAACAACTGGTTTTCTTACGCCCTCTACGTTGACGAACAATAAATGTTGGAACTAGATCCACAAAAATGATCAAATCCGGTCAAATACAAATGATTGACGAGTTATCTACATATCTGATGCTAAGACTGTATGTGCAAATTAGATTTTTTTATTTGATGTCATTATGTTATATATTTACAATTATCTTTATCAATATAATATTAATAAATATAGACACCACGTTTCCAAATTATAGAAATTCAATTTTCATAAATCTTGAACGTCAATAACATTTCTCCATACGTATAATTATTATTCGCATTTCTACAATTTTTTAACACTATTAATACGCATCCATTTTGAATATATTTTGTTACTAAACTTGAAAAAGAAATTAGATTGAAATTGACTATATATTTTCATGTGTATTTCATTTAAACAACATAAATTTTAGCTTTAAAGAATTGTACAAAATATCAATATTTTGTAACTGAACTTGAAAAAGAAATTAAATTGAAATTTCCTATATATTTTCATGTATATTTCCTTTAAACAACATAAATTTTAGCTTTAAAGAATCATGCAAAATATGAATTAATATTAATTGTGAAATTCGAAAGAGTTAAGAATGAATTAATCAATAATTATATAGTTGATCGTTATTTGCGAGATATCAATCTATTTCATTACTGACTCAGAACGTAGTTGTATTATTTTCTTTCACGTTTGTAATGAGAAAATAAACGACGAACGCAACAGTACGACCCATACGAACACTGCCGCATTCAGTCGTCTCCTTACGTTGCTTCTACTGCGCGCGCGCTACACACAAGCGTACCTCTATTCTGTCCATGTGATCTGCCTGCTCGACTGTTCGTCGCGTTCCACCGAATTCACGTTACCAAAGTTTCGAGCGCCTGAGCCGCAATCGATTAGCCCCATCGATTCCCGGTTCGGCGAGGCGCACATTTTGCTACAACTTTTAAACTAAAAAAGATATCAATGCGAAATTTGGACTAGAAACCTTTTTTAAAGATCGGGTTTAATGCCGTATACTGAAATATGTTCTATATTTTTAAAATAATTTTTTTTGTTGATTTTTAAGACAGAACCGGATAAGATGGTCAAAAGTGCCTCCAAACCAAATTAATTTTTAGTCGTTCTACGATTAACAAAAAATTACGAAAGAATTCATGAATATTCTACCTAATATCAAAAATTTTGGCTGCGAAATCGATTTTTAAACAAATCCGAAAGCCGATTTTATATCGAAGTTTTCAGTTCACCACGTTTATGTTATTATCTTGTTTGTGTATCATCGTGATTATTACTGTGTATTTTTTACAGATTTTCCAGATTATGCAAACATGTTTAAGAAAATTAGATAATTTGATGTCCAATCATTTGGAGAAAGTGCACATTTCGAATTGAAGTTTCAAAGATATCAGTTTTATAAAAATTCCATAACATATTTCAGTAGTTAGATATTATTGAAACAATTTTTCTTATTGTTTTTTCTTATTGTTTTCGTATTGTTTCGATGCCCTCTGACCGTTTTGTATATGTATTATGTTATATTGAACCTTTTTATATTCAGGAAAACAGCATAGAAACTTAAAACTGCAATATAAAATATTTTATTTGCGTTACATTTCAATATATCACTGTGACTCTCAACAGTTTCGGTTGGCGCAGGCTGTAACGTCGCCGGTTGAGAATCTTTTGGTCCGAGATCAATTTTTCAATATACCTTCATAAAATTGTGACGAGTGAATTGAGGGGCTTTTCCTGGTGAAAATGAGTCCAAATTCGAGTGTCATCGAACAGTTTTTATTGATATTTAATGTTGATAGAGAATCGAGTATTATTGGCAATTTAAGCTTTTATATTTTTGATGGAAATAGTATTTTTAATACGAATAAGTTATAGAGCTTATCCCGATGAAAATGAGTCCAAATACGATATCATTTGGACTATCTTCAATAAGATTGTAATTTTTATCATAACATTACGTATCAATAAAATTGTTCGATTACACTCCCCTCAATTCACTCTTGGCAATTTTATGGAGGTATATTGAGAAATCTAACAGTTTAAACTTCCATTCGTGCACGACTCTCCATCTGCTTACATTGTATGCCGTTAGTTAGTCTCTGGGTCTTTGAAGTTCGGCGCTCGTCGGGCCTCGTCGCCGTTTATTCGATCTGGCAAAAGTTATTCGAAGATTTATTCGAAGCCTTCGAATGAAAGATACAGATAAAAGATGAAAAAATGGTTCCAAGTTCAAATAAATCTGCTTCGAATAAAAAAAATAACTTTAGAACTAAAAAAGATACCAAAATGAAATTTAAACTAAAAAAATTTAAAAGAATCGGGTTTAATGGTATATTGTTGTATACCCGATAAACCTAGGCCCTAGTTAAACACCATCGCATCATGATAATCATGCCATAGACACGTCAGCCAAAACCCTTGAATCATCAGGACCAAACAGACCCTTAGACTTTCTCTCTTCCACGTGATCCTTTCCACAACAAGCCTTTTCTACTCCCTTCCATACTTTCCTCTCAAGAACCACGTATATATATCAGCCCGTCGAAACAGAATCAGAGCTTCTTCTTGCATATTTCAGTGCAGAAGGTTACGTCGTTGTACCTTAAACTCGCCACAGTGAATACACTTAAATAAAACTCTTCTCGATTTTATTATGAACTGTTGTACTCGATTTTCAAACGCGAAATCCAACAATATACTGAAATATATTTTGCATTTTTAAATAATTCTTTTTGTTTTTTAAATTTAATTATCCTTTAAAAATGTTCAAAACTATTATAAATATTGTTGTTCAATCTTTTTCAATCTCAAATCATTAAATTTATTAGAATATACATGCTGCAAATGAAAAGCAATATCAGATGTAGATTGAATAGGTAGCAATTAAATAGTCAAATGAAATTAATGATATCAACGTCGTATTTTTTAAAATTAAATTTAAACTACGTTTTTAATTTGGCTAATATTGAACTAATTTAATTTCCTATTATTATGCTATTACACTGTTGTAATTATAATTGCACAGGGAAGAAGACTGATGTATTAGAAAGAACAAGAAAAAAGTGTTTAACGAAAAAAATCATTCCATGCGGGATTCCTTCCGGGACCAAAATATTCTTAACCGAAGAAGTTACGTTATTATTAATATTACATTACGTCTCCTTCGATGCACTCGCGTAACAGGCGTAATGGAATTAAAACGAAACAACATTCTTTTGTTTCATTCATCATATAGGATTAGCATCCGCGGGGTGTCTGAACTAGAATTCTCGACATGAGATTTAAAATTCTAACAGCAACAGCGTCATCGTAGAATATTGGTTCCACAATATTAGTTCTGGATGATACGGTAGGATGTGACACGGAATGGTAAGGGGGCTCTAGAGCCCCCCGAGCGTGGGACAAAAAAATACATTGGGTGATTGGTCTACTCCTATACCTCGTCTGTGCTAGCAGTCTTTAACAGTATCTCGTCGGTGATGTAGGCTCTGATCCAGCCTAAAAGATGATGCAGGTTCTGATCTAGGCTAAAAAGTGGATATTGGTTCTGTTTCAGGCTAAAAAGATGATGCAGAAAAGTGGGGACACTAAAACCCTCTGGTATATATTTCAATGCTTCTAATAGAATATTAGAAAGCAGTTAGTAAGAGCAAACAGACAGTACGAACTGGTACACACTTATTCTTGCTCGTCGCTTCACCATAGCGTGGTACACAATAATTCATTGTTGTGTTGTATCGGTTTATTCCGCTACAAAAACAAATGAATGTAAAAAAAATGTGGGCAGAGAAAGTAGACACCTGTAAAAAGAAAACGACGTTCATGACGCCTATCAATAGAAAGTAATAATTACTTTTCTTTTTTGACAATATTCATAAGCATGACTAAATCTTCGAAAGAAAAAAATTTGAGATCGGTCGGTGTCGTCCGAGTATAGTAAATGAAATAAAGATATCAGGAGTACATAAATCGTCTCGGGACTCGGGACCACTCACATTTCAGGTTTTGTTCATACCTTCGAACAATCCGAACATCTATAATCGAAAGATTTTATTAATTCATGAAAAAACAATGATTGAACCCAAGATTCGGTTGTTTGGTAAACACATATATGCATATAAACGACAAATACCTTGCCTCCCTGGCACGGTGTACGGGACACGGGTTACGCTTGTTTATGTATATTTTATTAAACGGTAAATTGGTGTGTTCTGTAACATGTATTCGGTCGACGAGTTTAAGAGGATTCGAAGTTCAAGCTTCAGATGTCGTAACAAATAAAGTTGTCTGTTATTTCTGGCATTAATATTACATTAATTAGTGTCACTATTTCGAAATACAAATCTTAAGAAGAATGGTTTGCGACGTAACCTAACCTTTCTGAAACACAACGCGTACCTAACCTATTTAATACAGAATGTATATCGGATATGTGCCACTACGTGGCGCTGCGAATCATCATGCGATCAAACATATTTAATCGTTATCCAAGAAGTTTTCGAATAAAACGGTAGAAATTTCTTTTGGAAATACATTATTTTGCAAAAAGGAAACATGTTTAGTCAGGAAAATCAACGTTTATTTACATGGAACACTGTTTCAAACGATAGGAAAAATTGTATTAGGAATGGCGCCAAGGTGTCGCCATTTTCATGAAACTTTACCAAGACGGTAAATCGAGAAGGCTGTGGGGAGGAAGAATTCCTGAAAGAGAGTGTGCATGTCGGAAAACTAGAGGAAAAATCACGAAAAAGCGAGAATAATGAACTGGCCGTAAGTATATCATCCTTCCACGCTATTTTTCGTCGGTTTGATTCGTTTCAAGCACAAAACACGGGGCCTATGGCATGGGACTTCCGTTTGATGAACAGGAACAGGAAGTTCCTCGCAATCTGAAATGGCAAAATAAAAACATCCTGTACCGAGGAAAATTTCGAAAAATACACACGCTGCATTTCCGAGCAGATAGGCAAAAGCGAATAGATTGTGTCGATACCTATGAATTCGACTCGAATTTTAAATTTTTCTGACCTACTTTCGATTTCGGTGACTCAAGGTCGAGTAACACCAGCGGAATTGCTCAGAGTGAAAAATGGAATGGTCACAGCTAGCCCCATTTACTTTGAAAAAAGCCCATTCGATAACAATTGTTATGGATCATTTGATTTTAGTGTGCACCAAAAAGAACGAGACTAAGTTCAATACACGAAAATGCAAGCTGAAAGTATTTGCACTAATGATATTGAGGGTCTGGATACGGATACCCTTATTCCTGTATGTAGATGGGTTTCATTGTAATATGCCTTATTGCTTGTTACTTTGAAGGGATGTTGTTTGAACTAATTATATTTCTCAGGTCGAAATCCTCGATGTGTCTCATCGTGTGAGATCTCAAGATGCTATATCGATAGTAGAACTGGGAAAGCAATTGCTTTTTAGCGCAAAATATGGAGACACTGATACGGTTCGTGACCTTATGTGCAGAGGGGCACCCTTCACTACAGACTGGGTATATATACTTATATATAAAAATTTATACACATATATATATATATTGTGTATAGTATCATAATCGTACTATCTGCATTGTTCTATGTTAGCTGGGTACAAGCGCGTTGCACTTTGCTGCGCAGAATAATCACACAGACACAGCAGAAGTTTTGCTAAGAGCAGGAATTTCAAGGGATGCAAGAACAAAAGTAGACAGAACACCTATGCACATGGCAGCGTACGAAGGTCATCACCAGATGGCACAATTGCTTCTTAATTATGGCGCGGATGTTGATAGTAGAGATATGGTAATAGAAATAAGAATTAGATAGCTGATACCGGTTTACAATACGCATAACGAAAAGAATGTTTCCAGTTAAAAATGACTCCTTTGCATTGGGCAGTTGAGAGGGAACACGTAGAAGTAATGCACGTTTTATTAGAACATGGAGCAGATGCGAATGCCACTAGCAAATTTGATAAGACTCCTATTAGTCTTGCGTTGGAACACGACAGATTGGATTTGGTAGATATACTGCAACAAGAAAGAGAGATTGTCGGCGTTAGAGCTCATCAACAAAATCAAGCAAATACGGCGGAACTGGAAGTAGCAACCCATAATTTAATACAATTAGAATCGGAAAGAGATGAAGAACAACAGAAATTTGAATTATTACAACAAGAGTCTCAGCCTAGGAGAAAGATTACTCATGGTATTTTACTTGATTTTTAAAACTGTTCTTTAAAATATTTACATTTACGAAAGATTATTTATATTTGTTAAACGTTTTGTCTAAGTCGGGAAGAAACAGCGCATGCTTTTTCAACAAATTCACGTTGGACCAAACACTGATGATGACCAAGATAAAGAAATTGAAGATGCGGATGAAATGACTAATGCGAATAATCCAAATAATATTAGGAAACGTAAAGATGTTCCAGCTGTCGGGGGGCTGAACAAACAATTTAGGCTACTAGAAGCTCATGGAATCACAATGATACCTGTAGATAGCAATTCTTCTATCGTGGAAAATGCAATGGAAAGTGGAAGAACGGTCGTCCTGACTGGTACGAAGTATTTCAAAGTCGTGTAATTCAATTAATTTCATTGTTATTAATACCGACGATACGTTTGTTTACAGAAGCTGGAAAACTCGCTCTGAATCTAACAAGAAACTCTTCGATAGGAGTGAAACGGCTTCAAGTAGCTGGAAAAAAAGGAACTTCGAAAAAAGTGATAACAATCAGAGCAGATCAAATATTGAATCACACTACACCTACTCTTACCTCTAGAGGACCGAATATATTGAAGAGGTCTTCTGTAGACAATAAGGCTGGAAAACTATTCATTTCATCGATTTCTAACACTACACCCGTATCGACGCTTACACAGGCGAAAAATATCATATCATCGCCAGAGGTACGCAGATGATATTTATTTATTCGTTATTTCAACAAGAACATCTTATTATTATTGTTATTATACCATACTTACTTATTATAATTCATTTTTGCATTCTATGGTTTCGACAGAACAAAATCATTGGTGCTCCAACAAAGATCACAGAGCCAATAATTTTACAATTGGACGACGACATCGAGGAAATTATCGAAGACGATAATACAGATTCAAACGAACCGGTAATGGATATTGCCCTTTTAAATAGGCAATTAGCCGAAGCACGAAGACAAGCAGCCGAATATCGTAAACGGCTTCAAAAAAAAGAGGAAGAAGCAGAAATTTATAAGCAACAACTAAAAAACATTACTGCTCAAAGGGCAGCCAAGTGATTTTGATCATTATACATTTTTAGCATTAAACCTTGTCTTAGGAGCCTTGCTTTTTCTACAATAGAACATTTTACATGTATGTATACAATTCTCAATCTCGTCGATTATCGAGGAGCTCGATTGAAAATTGCATTTCCACACATTCAGCTTTTTTTTCTTCAATCTCTTATTGCAAAGCTCTATGATAGTACTTACGCGCGCGCTTTTCATTACTAACCGCTCGTTTCCTTAATTTTCCTTTTTTTTTCTTTTTTGTAAAGAGCATCTTAGAGAATATGAAATTTCCATTCATGGGGCGTGATTCTATAATATTTAACATATATGTGCATGCATGCTTTTTGAAAGCTGCATAGAATATATACACACACACATATATATATATATATACACACACATATATATATATATATATATATATATATATAATTATTAAGTCTGACTTATACGAAAACAAAACGGTTTTTTTTAAGGTATAAATACATATATAAAAACAACAACGTGCTTAATTTGCTTTCCACATAATGTCTCGCATAAAGTTGCAATGGAATTTCTTTGTGTACGTGGTATCGTTAACTTTTAATCGGTTCATGTAAAATTTCTTGCTCCAAATAGATTGGACGTTGATAGACATATTGTACGATTTTAATGTTCATCATTTAGATATTTTTGTTTATCATAAATTACTATTAACGAATAGTAATTATTAACACTGTATACAAATTAGCCTACTGGACACGTGTTACAATACCTTGATACAAAACAAGAAAAACAGAAAGAGAAAAGAAAACAATATAAAAAAGTAAGCGATAGGTATAGAAGGATACATATTTTTAAATTGTATATGATCTATTTTGTACATAGTAAATTTTTATATACATTGTAAGGTTACATAACGGGGAAAAAGTGATTATGCAGTGTCGATAAACAACTAGAATTACATTAAAAGAGATTAAACTAAATAGATAGAGAATTTCTATAAAAGTTTTCAAATTTTATGGTCGGAAAGGTTAAAATAATACATGTTTCCTAACTGTTTATATTTTGTAGTAGGAGAAACGTTAATGAAATTTGGCGATGAAAAAGTTTATCGTGAATTGTCAGAATTCAAGAGTTCTAAAATATTGTTCACAATGCAATAATTTTTCCATTGAGTCGGCGGAAAAAGAAATATTTTTGTATATATAGAACGTATCCGGAAAGCGAAATGTGGAAAGCAAATGACCGGATCGAGTAGAATAAGCCTTGCAGCAGTGTTAAAATTCATTTAGAAAGATATGTAGATTCACGCATTATTTGGATACTGTTATCACACATTGTGCAGTTTCGTACAAACAAGGTGATTTCATTCCAAGTAAATACATCTCTTTAAGGATTCTGGTGCGCCAAACGCATAAGCTCATTCGAAATGTGTTGTGAAAGAAAATGATCGGCGGAGTCTCTTTGTTTTATCTAATGGCATGTACGGTGCTATGTATTCAAACAAACTCTCCATATTCAAATTTTTAGCTTAAGGATACATATAACGAGAATTATGTATGTACAGCAAACGAAGTCAAAGAAAAAGAAAGTAGTTTACTCAGGTAAAAAATGATACGTATAGTGTATAAAGTATGAGAGGGAATTGAACAGTATCGAACATCATCAAACGCAACCAATAACATAATGCTAAGTCCTTTTCTAGTAATATACCTTGTAAATAAAAACATTTATACATATACCGATAGAACTTGTTGGGATGCAAAGTTTGAAAACTTTCATTCGAAAATAAACATTTTATATTTCACGAATCATTTGTATAATATTATTACACGGTTTAGTCGTAGACAATACTTTTCGAATATTATACGACGTTACTCTCTCATTCGGACACCTTTAGTTATCCGCACACTTCTATAATACAAAAAGAAAAACATATTTGATATGCAAGACTGTTGTGGAAAATTTAAAAAAAATTTTATGAAATTATCCAGTTAAAAAAGGCGAACAGGTAAAGGTAACAGGCATACAGTTATTATGTAACAATTACTGTTAGTCACCGAGCATTAAATGCTACTGACGTATATTGCTTTGTAACAGTGACATGACTGTGCCTATTCAGACTTCATACAACTTTTATTGTAATATGAGCTTCAATGAAGAGGTTCATTAAAAAATTTCTGATGAAAACATTTTTACAATTTCAGTAATTGTAAAAGAAAAAATTAGGAACCAGTCATTTTGACTGCTCCTGTCGTTCTAGTGTTAAGAAACGTTGGCATATGGTAAAAATAAGTGGTTTGTTAAATGAAAACTCGATTTCTCTTTAGGAGTGTGGCTCCAGTCCCAATCCCAGTCCAAGTATGTATAATACCTACATACAAATATATCACATATAGCATGTACGTAATTTGTGTCAGCTTCGGACGATTGAATTATGTACATGTAACATCTGATTAACATTTGTAAATTAATAAGAATATGCTAACAACAAAAAAGGATTGTAATAATTGAAATATACAAGTAAGTCAATTTTGGCATTTTGCAAAGCAAAAGCGAGATCGATAACCTCGGTGAAAATGTACCCTGCGTTATCGATTTGAAAGTAAATAACATGCGGTGCGGCAGCACAGTCTGTCTCGTGAAAACTTTCGTATTTTAAAAAGTTTGTATATCGATCGGTTATATGGATTTCCGGTTTGTTTTCTCCTAAATGTGAACGAGTTATCGTGTTGAAAATAATGGCAAATTGAATGCCCTGGAAGGAAGCGAACAATCCGAAGAACACTGCAAACTCTGCTCGCGTTGTGGAGGACACAATAGTGTCGACAAGGAGTCTCTATGCTCCATATATGTACTTATCTAGATATACATGGTATAGAGTATAGAGGTTTGCTCGAGTTTCTTACTGCTACGATCGATTGCAACAGTCGCACAATCTCGGCCTGCCGCGATGCGTCGTCGTATTTAACGCGTTTGATGTACAGCGGCACGGTGTAAAATAGATGGCTTTTTGTTCTCGACTGTGTCCTACGCTCTACACTCTACAGTAGTCTTACGATAGGTCTAACAGTGGGGAAGATCGGAACGAAGCGTGCTATGCGCTGCATGCTGCACGTTTCCACACACGGTCCGATAATCCACCTTAACTTTTTTCTTAGTACTAATTCGTAAGAACCGCGAGTGTCCCCTGGGATGGTAGGTTCGCCAAGCAGAATTTGTATTCGTATACTCTTTAGCTGGGTCTGATCGATCGAATCGTTGCCTCTGCTATTCCAAGTTTCACGGAACTACGCAGAACTAAGTCATTGAGCGAGAGCGTCGCTCAGGGGAGCCTTGAAAGTCTTGAAACGTACGCGCTCGGCTCTCGATAACGTTCAGTCATGTACTTTTCGCGCTCTTTCGATACAATCGAAATTGGAAGGTACATAGATCGAACAGACTTTATGGATCGTTCGATGGTATTATTGAAACGGTTCCCAGGCGCGGCGCGGCGCGGCGCGGCGCAATGGCGGGTATTTCAAGCCAGATCAAACTTCAAATGAAAGTATTTTCATGGGTAGACACCGCGATATCAATTTTGATAAAACAAGTAAAACAAAGAGAACGAGGAACGAGGAACTTACTCGTTCACTCTTACACTATAGAATCAAGCTGAGCATCGAGAAACAGGCACTTCAAAACAAAACTTCAAATTCAATTTAATGTCAAATAAATTTTCTATGGAATTTTCTATGAAAGGTAATACTTTCTGGTTCAGAATCGAACACATGCAATTTTAAATTACTTTGTAATACAATGGAAAACAGACTGAATGAGATGACTGTCAATAGAATAGGATGCTGTTCAACATATATGCATACATATTGTATATACATGATACATTGACATTTACCACGAGTTAATAGAAAAATATTTAAAATGACATGTAATTATATTTAACGAAATGGTCAGTTTAACAGTTTTTGTACAAGTTGAGAAATCATTCTAATACAAACATTTGAATAACATAACCATTTGTAAAAGAACTATTTGCTTCGTAAAATCAATGAACATATTATAGTTACCATCGACGTGCCATCAATTAACAAGTTACATCCGATTCCGAAGAATCGTTTTAGAATAATTTTACGGACGCAATCGTACAATGAACGAAAGCATGGGTTGGGGGAGTTTTGAATGTTCGTAAATAGAAAGGGAAAAATGTAGCTTTCATAAATACAGGTTAAAGTATCGTAGTTGTAGTTTGTAGGTAATTCGGTCCAGGAACGGTGTTGGGCTTGAGGTTGAGAACCCCCTAAATGTTTCGTAGCCCGGACCCGAAGGCGATGTCCAGTGCGCCGCGGTGCAAAGAAGGGGGACGATTTTCGTTGTTGTTGTGGTTGCGTCGAGGTGATTATTTCTCCGGTTACAGCCAGTGATTTGAGAGCAACGACGATTCTCGCCGACGGAACGGTGAGGAGCGAGTAACGTGTCCAGGGAACGCGATACCCCGCGATTACGTGCATCGGTTATTATTGCGAGCAAAGGTGCGTGCGTGCGCGCGCGTTCCCCGCGCGTGCATACACGACACTACACGACAGGACACGACACATCGGGCGCACACTCATGCTCATGAACATGCACGCACAGGCACACGCATACGCGTCATTGTGTCGTTGCGTTGTCGTCGTGGTTGTATGTTGTACTCGAGAGGCGCAACGATCTCTGCTTGGCTCTGTGTATCGGTGTGTTTGCGGTCGAGCACCGTGATATGTGGAAAAGTGCGAAGTGAACTAGAAGGAGAGAGTGAGAAACCTCGTTCGTTTTCTTGAATCGTGGGACACACTACAGACAACAAAGTGTGGACGTTGCGAGGACGAGAATAAAAACAAGGTTTGCGCGCGGTCCACGGATTTGTTTGCCCCGCTTCTAGTTTTCCCAATTCTCCGTTTCGTTTGTTCAATCTGGTGTTTCTGTGACGCAAAAGCGCGCGCGTGCTAGTTTGTGTCCGCCATCCGTTTGTGGTTTCTCGATGCGGGTGTGAGCCGTGATCCGTGAGCGCCAGGTAGAGGTGTAAGAGAAAGAGAGAGAGAGTGCGAGAGAGAGAGAGAGAGAGAGAGGGAGTGCGAGAGAGGAATATCGGACGAAAGGTATTGGTGACTGGTGACTGGTGAGTGAAGCGACGAGAAGCGGGAAGCGGCGTTTGGAACCTTCGTTAAAGGCCGGCGTTTCGTTAGTTTCGAGTCGTGTTTCAACGTTTTTATCGATTGGAAAGGGGCACCGCGACCAATCGGTCTCGGCACTCTCGACCAGCGGAGACGATTTCACGAAAATGCGATACGAGTTGTTCGGCCGCCTAGCGTAGTGTATCGCCTAGCGGCGACGGGCCCAGAGAGAAGCGGCGGAAAAATGGCGTCCGATAACGAAGCCTCTTGCGCGAGTGACCCAAATTTCGCTGTGATCTGCTCGTTTCTCGAGTGCTTTGGCAAGTCCTGCGGTATCATTTATCCGGATATCGCGTGCCTTCAAGAGATGCTCGAGAACACGCAGGATGGTGAGTAAACTCGAGTCTGCATACGTGTATGCGTAGAAATGAGCGCGAGAGAGCGAGAGAGGATGACTGACCCGCCCCCGCGAGGCCAAAAGTCTCGCTTCGCGTGTGATATTACCGTTTTTCTCTACCTTCCTTTCGAACCTTATTCTTCTTATTCGTTGTTTATTCCCGTTCTTCCAAACTTGGCCAGCTTTTTGAACCGTACGCGGTATCATTCGGAACCTGTATCAACGGGGTAAACAAGCTACTCGTTACTATGTTTTTATCCCTTTTTCTTTCCAGCGGAATTCTACTCGTCATTTCTTACCAATTTCTCTCTCGTCCTTTGTTCCTCTGTATTCTTTGTCGTTAGCAATTCAACTAATCCTTAAGAATTAACCGTGTAGAACTATTATAAGCTGTTACGGTTCATCGATATGTTTGAATAATATTATTGACAGGCGGGTTCGATTTACTCTCACTCCTCTGTTGTTATTTTCTCCCGTGCTGCCACCTCCCTTGTTGTCAATGTCGGTTACACGTGATTGCCAGTTATGAATCGCGTGGCGGTCCTTCGAATATTGTATGTACACATACATTACTACGGCATACGGTAACAAAAATATTTTGTCCATTTTCTACTGCCGCCTGTTTCTTGATTTCTACCGATAACACTATTTCATTCGAAATTCTGAATTAACCATTATTTTTCATTGGAATAGTTTACTGAAAATGTTCATTGTTGCGATATTGTTTCATAATTCGGACCATTTTTTGTTTAATCGTCTAAGCTAGGGAATTAAGACAAAAAGTTTTTGACAGGAGAATACGAAAATATCGAATGCATTTTTAACCATGAACTTAGTTTTGATCAATAAGGTCTTTTCTTTTCTTCTCTATTCCTATTCTTCCAATATAACTTAATATCCTTTGCCATTATTTATTCAGTAACCTGAATATACTTTTCTTCTTTGCTTATTAGTCTGTTTAGTAATAAGACAACTATTATTGATATTCCAAATCAGTTAAAAGGAATTGTTTAAAAATATCTATATGTAATGTTTTTCTTTTTTGAATAGGCCAATAGAAATATTTAGTAATAAATTTATTTACTAAATGTATACGAATAAAAATTAATGTTTAATACATTGGGATATGTGTCCGTTTCGATTACAATTGATTGTTCTTGTTGTAGTACCACAACAATTGATAGACCTGCATATCAAATTGTTGCGTAAAACACGTAAAACTGTGTCACCGGAAAAATGGGAACGAGCGCTGGTCAAGTTCTGCCACACGTATTCTAATCAGGATGGATGGGAACTCGAACGTTTTGGCTATAAAAAGGCTCGCATCGCTGTCAAACTACGCCTACTCAAAGTATAAAGAAAATTAATCAAGCATATTCAATACAAATAAGATTAAACAACGATTGATTTTTTATTTGCGAGATTTCTGTTAAAAATTACACAGTTCCATCCCCTGTACACAAAAAGTCTTTGTCATTGCAGGTTCTGTTGGAAACGCAATTCGACTTGAATCAAAAGTTTAAAAACGAGGTAAATAAATTGGCAGCTAACGAATTACGCGTGGAACCATTGGGCAGAGATAAATCTGGTTTGGCGTATTGGTGTCAGCTCGACGAAGAGTGCAATATAAGAGTATATAGGGAAGATTTAGATGAAGAAAATTGGGAGCTTGTAGCTAAGTAAGTTTTTGACTCGTGTGTATTTTGTACTTTGGAACACCTTTCAAACACATTTCAGAGTAGTTGCTTAGTTAATGTTTTGTTAACACCAGGGATCGAGAAAGTGTTGTCAACCTTATAAACACCTTGTCGAATGGCGAGATTGCAGCTATTCCGATCAACGAAGATAGCAATAGTTTAGAAATTTCTGAGAAACCTATCATCGATACGGGGCAAGTAACAACGTCCCCGAGTTTGGAAGATGAGACTGTACAAGGAAGTGGTGTTCGGGTTGAAGGTTCGGACGAAAAGGAATTAGGAAAGGATCTATCTAGAGCTGGATATTGCGAAAAAGAAAGACAACAAGGTAATGCCAACGGAGTCGATCGCGTCGAGGAAGAAATAGAGGCTGAAAACGAGGTAACAAACGACGAAAGTTCTAAACAAAACATGGAGGAGGACGATTGTCTAGAAATAATAGAAAACGAAGTAGAGGAATCGAATAATGTTGCCACACCTTCCTCGATATCGGCGACTTCTTTGAAAGTTGTTAACGGCAAAGTCGATACGATCTCGGGGAAAGAATCGACCGCGTCTCAAGAAAGGGAAACGAACATACCTCAAGGAACTGCGATTACTGCGATTACTACGGTTTTTAATATATCGAATACTAATTCTAATGCTAATGCTGATGCTAATGCTAAACCTAATGCTAATACTAAATCCGAAGAACATGCGACGACGGTATGCAGTTCGAAAGTTAATACGGAAGAATTATTGCCACTTAAATCGATTGAAACCCCTGTTATCACGTCTCCCCTCAAGTTGGTAAACATGGCTGAAACAAAACAACCGCACGAAGAGAAGCTGTCTGTTGGGGTAGCGCTAGCAAGCACAGGTCTCAATGCGAAGAAACACGAAGATTTAATGGAACAAGTCGTGAAACCGGTGGACAAGTTGTCCGGTAAAAATAGTCTCTCGTTTCCATCGATGGATATGCCAACGGCGCATAGTAAACTATCGGTAAAACCGATCGATCAGCTAGCTGCGAACCTCGTGAGGATACAATCGGAGAAGCTCGAAAAGCCAAGCGGCGCAAAATCATTGGAAAAGATAGCCGAGAATTTGGCAAGATCGGGTAGCATTGTAGGAGGAAACACGGCGAACGGAGACGACGACAGGTTACCGCAAGATTTCTGTGCAAGAAGTCAAACGGAGAAATCTAACGCGCTCAGAGGGCACAGAGGTATGGACTTGTCTACGTCACCCAGAGGCTGGGAAGGTGCTAACGAACAAAATAGGCCAATGGATTTCTCCGGAATAGATTTATCTAGTCGAAAATTTCATAAAGGTATGGATTTACCCTCCCCCGGGTATAGGATGCAAGATTTTCAGCACAGAGAGATGGACCTTAGTACGAAAAAGTTGAATAAACCAGAAGTTACGAATTCACCATATGATGCTCGAACCGTGATGATGCGTAATCACGCGATGGTGGCAGACTTGAGTAAACGACAAATGTCGTTTCCAGCTTATGAAATGGCCTCTACGCCGTATCACAACACCGCCAGACTGCCAACCAAAGAAGACCACAGATTACCTAACTATACGATACTTCCGGATCCGAACAAGATAACGTCGTTGAGGATGAACGTGGCACCGGTGAAGCGTCCGATAGAAGGAGGGGACGATATACAACAGGACGTGCTAAAGAGATTAAGAGCCGACGTGATACCGATCAGAGGATCTATGGATAAAATACCGTTAATCGGTAGAAATTGGAGAGACGAGGTCGGCGAAGCGATCGAAGAACCGATGATGATGATCCAAGGTGAAGGATCTGGCAGCGATTGCGACACTGTTAATCCTGGGATCGGCGAAGCGGTCGAAGAACCGACAATTTTTTTTTACGGTGAAGGATCTGGGGAAGAATGCCAGACGGGTAACCCCGGCGAGGACGCGTCGACCCCAGCCGACAATAAGAATATACAAAGCAACGAATCAAAAAACGAAGCCGACTCTTCGGCTACCTCGGCTGCCTCGTCTGCCTCGTCTGCCTCGTCTCTGTCAGCGAACAATAAAACTCTATCCGATGACAGGCTTCTAAATGAAATAGCAACCGGTAGTTCGCTGGTAACGACAAACAAACCTTCGATCAAGTTGAACAGAAACTTTCCTCAGTCGTTTTCCGGCATCTCTAATGTAAAGACCAATTGTCAAGTTGTAGATTCTTCTCAAGAAAAGCCAAAGTTCAAGCCAACGTTGGGTATTCAGATAATACCGAAGAACAGCAACAGTTCTGCGAAGAGGATATCAAGATGGGACGTCGGAAAGCCAGGAGAGAAAACAGAGTGCGACAGTAGTATCATATCGAATGAAAAAGACATATCATCGAAGAAAGACGAAGCTGAAACCGAAGCCGAATGCGAGGATTCTAATAGCGGGAAACAACGCGTCAACGTCAAAGTGGACGGGAACTCTGTAAATATCAAGAACGCAAAATTACAGGAGAGCAACGTGGAAACGAAACTGGATTTGGAAGAAGAAACCGGAGAAAATTCGACCGGACAGAAACAACATTCGACTCGCCAAGATGCTACCGCGATGCAATGCGATTCGTCTATATCCTTATGTCAAGCGGATACATCGGAAGCGACACTTTCGACGTACTCGATAAACGATAAACTTTCGCAAGAGGCGGCGGATGCCTCTCCCACGAAAAAGGTAGACAATGAATGTAAACCCTCTACGTCGCCGCCAAGATTTTTTTTTGGGCCTAATTGTATATCGTACACTTCGAGAGCGGAAGCATGCGAATCGCAATCCGATCATACGGTTTCGACAACTATACAATCGAAATCGGACACGTTGCAGTACGAGTGTGTCTCTTCATCGAAACCTATTGAAGATGTCGTGATCACTTCCTACAAATCGGACGACTTTGATGTGACGCAAACCAACAATAATTCTTTGAAGGTCAAATCGTATACATCCGAATCGGACAATGAACTGTGCGAGGATGACGATAAAAGCAGGATAGAATTGACCGGAGGATCAACCGATGCATGGGAGCAATCAGTTTCTTCGAAATATTCCGTAAAAGAAGAATACTGCACGGTAAACTTGTCCGAGCCCAAGCACGAGTCCGAGTCCGAGCCACAAATGAAGCCCGAGCCCGAGCTACAAATCGAGTCTGAATCAAAGTCGAAACCCGAAGAAAATTTGAACTCCCCTATCGGCGATACTGTACAAAATCCTATATCCAGTAGTGAAACGGACAAATATTTAAAGTCCGATAGAACGGACGCGTTCATCAGTGCAGTTTCACAGCCTCACAGTACCAACGACATGATACAAGATCGTTCGAACGAAAAGTTATCGATCGAATCGACGCAACATCAAACATTGGACGAGAAGTGTAGCATCTTTGTCGAATCGCAATCGCGAAACGAAACTTCAGGCATCGAAGATAGCACTGAGAAAACTAGTGAAACCCCGATTTCTTGTTCGGAGATTAAAAACGATTGCAAGTCGTCAGACTCGATAACGTTGAAAGAAAACACTGAATCGCAAACGAATTCGGCGTCCCTTAACGATTTGTGTTCGAGTTCACAGCTCGAAACAGGACACAATAATGATAACGATTGCGATTCTGGATCGAATCACGCGGACAAACCCGAATGTTCCACTGATCATCGAGTGGATAGTTCCGCGGGTAAGGAGCTAGAAGAGCACCCTGTTGAAAAAAGGTCTAATTCTGTTGGTGAAAATATTAGCGAACAGCAGGGCGAAGAAGCGAATAGTTTCTCGGAAAATGGTAACTATCAACAAGAACTAACGATAGACGGCGATAATGTAACAGTAACGAAGAATCAGACTGGCTCGGTTTCGGAGGATTCGGCGGATTCAGCGAGCTCTAATCACGGCATAGCCAGCAAACGGACCGTTGAGGATACCTCGCAGGACATCAAAGTGCAAGACGACGTTTTTGGAAATTCCGAAGAAGCGAAAAAGAATCCGTTAGTTGACTCGATCGTCGAAAAATTTGTGCCCGATGTTAATACCAGTATCGATTCAACAGACAATTCTGCAGCTGTTACCAGTTCAGAATCGGTCGAACAATGCGACAAAGACGCATTAGTTCCTACGATAAGTAGTTCGGATGCTGGTTACGTAGAGAACATATCCCCGTGTCAGAGCGTCGAAGCGCAACCAGATTCTGAGAAGTCGCCCTCTAAAGATGACTGTCCTATTTACGATGCGTTACCGTCGACAGAGATAGTACCTGACACAAATAACTTTAAACAATCATCCAAACCTAATGTCGACTATTGCGCTCTTGTCGATGATAGGAAAGATGAAAGTTTATCCAACTTGGCTGAAACTGCGAACGAGTACGACGATGCATTGAAAAATCAAAGTTCCTACGCTGAGCAAAAATCGATCAAACTCCTTAACGTGGAAAGCGTATGTTCCGCGAGCGAAACTTCATCCGACATACGTTCATCTTCCGTAGAAGAAAGTAAAACCAATGTTGTCGATGTCGCTTCGCCGCCTCGAGACGAGGAAACGGAGAACGCCGGTTTCGTCCAGCAAAAATCTCCTGACATGGTGGTAGAAAATCAAGTCGCGAGTCCAGAAAACCATAAAACGAATCCTTGCAAGGTTGTTTTGACGTCTACCGAAGAGCAGAGCGATCAGAAAACTAAAAAAGCTAGCGATTCGCGCGAGGACCGTGAAGACATAAGAAAATCGGAGACAAGGACAGAGACAGAAGTTGAGGAGTCGGTCGTGGTCGGTGTGGAATCTATAAATTCTGAGGAATCTTTAACGAAAATTAAACAATCTTTGGTTGCAAATTACGCGAGCAGCGATTCGAACGATGGCAGCGATGATGTTTTCGAATCTGTTGGAACCGAATCGCTTAAAACGAAAAATAACTTGGTTCTCGGTAATCTGACGGAAACTGTGTCAGGTTCGACTGCTGACGACAAACAACAAATCAAAAGAGAAGGCGATCAAGAGGAAGAATCGATTCTGAACAATGACACTATGAATGCAACGAACAAAGCACGGAGTTCGTTCGTCGATGATCGACAATCGGAGTTGCGCATGGAGAAGGATAATGATAGAGTATCAACCGAAGAACCAAAGCGGAAAGAAAAGGAAAGAAACGAAACGGTAGAAGAAGATATCGTGGAAGATGATTTGGACGATAAACCAGTCGTATCAACGATAAACGAAACTAAAAATCAAAATAATTCGATTGGGGACGACAACGATGGTACGACGGTATTAACGAGAACCGACGTATCATCGGCAGTTTCGGTTTCTGCTGAAGTGGACGCCGGAACTACGTGTAACCAGGTAAATAAAGAATGTACAGGCTCGATATTAACCAACAATGTAATAGATGCTGTAGACGTTCTAGAAGAAAACAAAAGTTCAATTCCTGCTATAGAAAAAGTGGAAAAATTGATTCTTGAAGAAAAAGCAAATTCCATAATGGTAGACACTGTAAGTGAAATTGGACCTCCCAAACTAACTAGAAAAGATGTCGAGTCTACCGAGTCTAATTTGGTCAGCGATCAGAAGTCTGATGAAAATTTGAAAGAACAGAGCTTGAGACCTCTAGAAGGAAAATTAATAACAAGTTTGGATAATGATATTAAGTTTCTTAAAAACGACAAAACAAAATATGCTACCGATAAACTTGAAATCGCAAAATCCGAGTCGGAATCGGAATCGGAATCTGAATCGGAAAAGGAATCAGAATCAGAATCGGAATCAGAATCGGAATCGGAATCTCGAAAAAGGATCAACGAAAAGGAAACTGATACAAGTTTGCCCGAGGAAAGTCGCTTGAACAAAGAATTACCTAAAGTCGATGCATCCGCTCACGTAGTAGCAAATGCTTCACCGCTGAAATTCGACAATGTATCCTCGGGTATAGGTAAATCGGAAATATGCAAGAACAATGTTTCAACTGTTTCACCGGAAGATTTTAAACCTAAGGGTAATCTAGAGTTTGCGAATTTTGATAAATCAGAAAAGTCAGAGAAATCGGAAAGCTTGAATAATACTTTGGAAAATCATGAAAAATTGGACGAACCTGTACAGGCTATAAATGAAACTATTGCGAGGGTGTCTCCCTCAGTGAGTTCTGCGTTGAACGAAAACGACGGTACGGTATTTTTAAAGACAAAAAAATTAACGCCGGAAACCATTGTTACGAAATACGATTTGAAAAAGGAGGCTAATAAAAGATTGTGCGACGTTTCCGAAACTGAAGATGGTCCTCCGTTGAAATCGAAACCCCTCTGTATAGAATCTAATGAGCAAGTATTAGAGAATTTAACGGATTCCGTAGTGCAATTGAATAAACGTACGAGTAGTTGTAAACAAGTGGAAGTTCGCTCGCTGGCAATCATCGAAGTCAAAGTGAACGAGGACGTCGTGGCTTCTGACGTTAGGTTAACACAGGTAACGAAAGACGAATCAAACACAGTTTCTCTATCAGCTGGCAACGGTACACCGGTCGAAGATCAAGAAAAAACCAGCATTAAAGACGGAGAGAAGAAAGAGAAGTCGGAGATTCAAAGCATCGAAATCAATACAGTCTCTCTAGTGTCGGATGACTCGATGGGCTTGGATAACGATGAAAATCTATTTAGTACCGCACCCGAAGAGGTCGATCCTTTAGCGTGTACCGACGAGGATACCTCGAAAAAAGTCGACGAGAACGACAGCGTTGTCCCACCTATGTCTAAAATAGGTTTACGCGTGAAACCCGTGTCCGAGCTTATTTACGATGGATGGAAGTTGGATTCGACAGAGCCTACGAAGGTTTCCCGCAAGAGACGCAACAGTTGTCACGAATCGAATTCGGAAGATACGGGAAAACAAGAGGACGAGGACATCAGGGAAATTAGGGATATTAGGGAAATCAGGCAAATGGGTATGGGAAGTAAAAGGATAAGGTTACGGGAGAAACGTACGGCTGACAGACAATCGTTACGGCCTATCGGGAAATGTCGTGTCGTCACGATAAGCTCGGAAGACGAGACTGTGAAATGTGGTTTTGAAAAGTTCGAAGAACAGGAAGTCAAGGATGCCAGCGACGACCAAGGTATTGCTCGTTCGATTGTAATCGAACGAAAGGCGAGAGGCCGTCCTAGAGGAAGGCGAAGACGCGGTTATAGAGGAAATGCGCGTTCCACTCGACCAAAACACAATGAATTCCAGAGAACCACCGATCAGGTACCGGAATTGGTATCGCCCGACGGAGGCGGCGACGGCAGCGGCGTTGTCCAGCACGATGGGACGCCGACCACCAACGATCCTTTGAATCAGACCCCAATCTCGCAGAAAAAACGAAAGAAAAGTAAGCGAATGTCAATTATTTTGTTACATCGACAACGCTCTAACGTAGCTGTTGTTTTGGTGTTACATATGTAAACATTCTTTTTTCCCACAGGAAAAATGGTACTGGGTCTTGAGGTTGGAAGAGACATTGCCGAAGTACAGTCAGGAGCAACCCAAAACGAGACACCGGTCAGACAGTCTAGAAGAATAGCACAATTGAAGATCAAGGAAGAAGCAGATAAAAGAAGAATCGAGGAAGAGACTTTGAAAGATGACAAGAAAGAGAAACAAGATCCTACTGAGAAGAAGAAACGGAAGAAGCAAAAAGTATATCTTCACATATTTTTCTCCTCTCTTCTTTTCTTTTCTCTTCCCCTTTCCTCTCTTCTCTTTGCTTTCGTTTCTTTTCTTTTCTTCTTTTACAAATTTCTTATTTTTGTTAGCGTATCGTGCAACAACGACAGTTGTATTGTAATCATTTACAGCCCGAAAGCGAAGAAGAAGTTATGATAAAGGAAATAGAGAAAGAAAAAAAGTCCAAGAAGAAACGAAGAAAAAGAAAGAAGAAGAAAATGCTGTCAAAATTTAATGAATCGAATCCTTGGCAAAGTTCCTCGGGTTCTAGTAGCGAAGAAGAAAACGAAAACGAGGAAGAAGAAGACGAAGAAGAGGAAATAGAGAGCGAAGGATCTTTGCTGTTTAAGAGCGACCATGAATTTTCACCAGAAAGTGACCTTGAAAAAGATCAAGAGTCCGAACCACTGAGAAGAGCTAGAACTGCCCAAAAAGGTATTATATAGGCGATTAAACTGTAATTAATTCCATACCGCCGTGCTTCGTATTGTAATCTTTTCTCTGGATCTTTAGCTCAGAGCGACGTCGAAGAAGCAGACGATGAATACGCTTGTCAAAAATGCGATAAAGCAGATCACCCAGAGTGGATACTTTTGTGCGATTCTTGCGACAAAGGCTGGCATTGTTCTTGTCTTCGACCTGCGCTTATGCTAATACCCGAAGGCGATTGGTTCTGTCCACCGTGTCAACATGTAAGCTAATTGTTCATTCGTATCGGCATGTTCAACATGAATTACGTTATGCGAAATTGGCCGCATGTATGTAATGTTTGTTGCAGAATTTATTAGTGGTGAAATTGCAAGAGAGTTTGAAAACGTACGACCAGTTGGCGAAGCGACACGAGAACGAAGTGTTAAGAAAGAAAAGACTAGCCTTCGTCGGTATAAGCTTGGATAATGTTCTACAGAAAAATGAATCTCCGCGTCAGAAAGAGTCGAAAGCATCTAGTCAAGAGTCTGACAATGGTATCGTGTATTTTCTTCAAAGTTTTATAGTATGAGTTCTGTTCTGTTGTTTAATATATGGTTCGATATCATTGTCGGAGTATATGTGACATGTATAGAATTTTTTGTAGAATCGTCAACCGCTTCCTCTTCTTCGAGTTCGGACACATTGTCCAGCGAAGAAAGCGAGCCTGTGTACCAGTTACGTGAAAGAAGATCTGCCAACAGATATAAATTTAACGATTACGATGCCATGATTAATGCCGCCATTCAGGATGAGGTGGAGGCTGTCCAAGGTGCCGGAAATCAAGGAAGGGGGAAGGACATAGCGACTATAGTAAACGCGAAGAAAGAGGAAGCAGAGGTAAAGTTATTAATCGTGCAACCATAATGCAATTGTTACGCATCCGTTCGGATTATTTAAAGGTTTCCCCTGCAATTAATGGTACCTTTCAGCAGCTTAATTTTAAACACGAAAAATTAAATATGGAGGAGACGCAAGAGGGCAAAAACAACATTGACCGGAAATCGGAAAAAGACAGCGACGAAGAGTACAAGATGGAAGGAGAAGACGGTATGGAAGATGATGACGAAGATCACAAGGGAGTAGTAAGGAAAATATTGTCGCGCAAAAAACACCGGAAACTAAATAGTCTCGACATAAGCAGCGACGATGATCCAGAAAGCGACGAAGACTTCAAGGGTACAAGTTCGGAGGAAGAAGAAGATTTATACGATCATCTGACTTCTTCCGAAGAAAGTACTTTTGCGGATGTGAAACGACGCGGTAAAAAGGGAGATTCGCGATCGGTTCGTAGAAGTACTCGGGCCAGAACTATGCGCTACGAAGAAGACTTTAGTAAGTACAGATACATAAAAGAACAATTACAAAACTAACTAACCAACTAGTTAAGGAATTATGTAATTCTTTAAACCTTGTTATTATTATATTGATTACTTTAAATAGTTTATTTACGTAAGGCAACGAATTATTGTATATCGAATTGTTCACAGTAAATGATGATAGCGAGGAAAGCGATAGACCAAAGAGGAAGAAATCTCGATCTGCTTGGGACTCTGATAACGAAGATAGTGACAACTCGTGGCGACAGAGAAAGAAAAAGTAAAATATCATCCATCGTTATTATAATTATAATCGAATTATGATCGATGGTCTGAACTTATTGTACATTCATTTTAGGAGTAGAACTATATCAACGTCTAGATACAGGGCGTTGCCAAAAACCAAGAGTAAGAAGAAAAAAAAGAGAAAACGTATCATCGAATCTGATAATCAAAGCGAGAACGAGGAGTCGAACGAGGAAATGACAATTGAACCGCAATCACAAGTAGAAAGTGAAAAAACTGTAGCCTCTGAGGAAACGATAGACCCGATCAAAGCTGAAAGTATGAATGAGAATAATGAGATTGTAGACACGAACGAAATAAAAGACAAAAAAATGGAGGATGGAAATACAGAAATACCTGAAATTCCAACGGTTCTACCGGTCCCAGAAGTTGCGCAGCAAAAGAAAAAGAGAGTGAGAGAGTGATTTGTTATGAAATCTTACATTTGTATATATCTTCAATTTATTTATTTATTTATTTGTTTCTTCATTTTTTTCAGGAGATCTCGACGAAACCAAAGAACGCCCCGGTAATACGTAGAAAAGTATGTAAACTATTGTACAATATAATTGCATTGCGATCATTTGGTATTGTATGTTTATTAGACCGGATTAATTTGAATTCGATCGAACGCTTTCAGATCATTTACGGCGGACTTCCCGATGAAAACAAGCCGGAGGAGGAAGAAATTTTAGGCAGGCGAACTCGGGGGAGAAAAATTAATTATCAAGAGGAAATAGCGTCGGACAGCGAAGAGGTAATCAAATATAATACAATAATGATATCAAATGCAGGAAAATATACAGTGGGTGTATAAAGTATTCGTACACCAATAAATTAGACACAAAAGTTCCTAAAACTGTTGTTTACTAATTATTTTTTTTATAAAAAATGTGTATTAACATATTCTAGGATGTCTGTAGAATAGATGCAGTGCAGAAAAAAATGATTTACTTGTATAACTTACAAAATTAACAGGAAAAAGCACAAAATCGACAGAAATACACAAGCAATAACTATTCGTACAGTTCTTAAGTTTCCAGAAATTGACGAAAAAAAAACGCAATTTAAATTAATTTAACATTAGAAAATTATAGAAAAGGATTTATTTAATACTTTATAGGATATCCTTTTGAGTTTATAATTGCTGCAATCCTTTTCAGTATCGAATTAACTAAATTCGATGTTACATGTGGCAGAATTTTATTCCACTCCTCTATAAGAGCATTTTTTAGGTCTTCTTTTGAGGAAATTTCATGTTTTCTGATCTGACGGTCCAGGTAATCCCACAAATGTTCTGTGGGGTTGATGCGGGAGATTGCGGAAGAGTTTTTAGATACGCCGGGGTATTCTTTCTTTCGTCCCATTTCTAAACTGTAACTGACAATACTACGAAATTTTCAATGCTACTCTTATCACCAATGTTGACAAACATACCAGAGTTGGGCAAAAATTTATTTTAAAATTTCGAATAGAAACAAATGAAAGCTATCTTTTATTCGAACTCGTTTCTCTCGGATACATATTCACCACAGTCATCCGTCAGATACTTTTCACGATTTTCATTTGTCGTCCGTGGGCCATCCGAATTGCGAAGTAACGGCTATGCGTATTCGACGTCTCTAGCGGCGAGAATAAATTTCAGAGAATTTATTTGGAGATACAGCTGATGACTTGCGAAGTATCTTGGAAATTTATTCGACAAATCGAGGCAGCGCCCCCATTTATTCGACGGCGAATTTTGTCAGATACTTTCAACTCAGAATGTATCTTTGATTTTCGAATAAATTTCTATCCACGCAGAAATTCGTACGTCGAAAATCAAA
>CM052132.1:16396314-16461437 GCA_028454255.1 Halictus ligatus | reverse complement strand
ATCCGACTTCGAATAAAAACAAAAGACAGAGAGTATCTGTATCTGAAAGCTATTCGAATAACTTTTCATCGGATACTGCCCAACTCTGAAACATACTGACGATCCACGAAGGACCACGATCGACGGTCCACGATCCTCGATATGATACGTTTACATTATAAATTCTCCTGTAAGCAGTTCAAATTGAGAACTGTACGAATAGTTATTGCTTGTGTATTTTTGTCGATTTTCTGTTTTTTCTTGTTAATTTTGTAAGTTATGCAGGTAAATCATTTTTTTCAGCACTGCATCTATTCTATAAATATCCTAGAATATGTTAATACTCATTGCTTATAAAAAAATAATTAGTAAACAACAGTTTGACGAACTTTTGTGTCAAATTTATTGGTGTACGAATACTTTCTACACCCACTGTATGGACATGAATAAAAGATAAAAACGTGTCTTATCTAATGTTATAGGAGTTGAAAAAGGCACTGAGAAGAACCGGCGAAAGCGAAGACGAATTCGTCGTGAACGAAGGCGAAGATGCAAATGACGACGTTGAAAAAGATTCCGATTCAGGTAGCTTGTGTAGAAGCATGTGTTCTCGTTAGTTTGAACCTGAAGCTTTCACGGCGGTACCAATTAATCTGAACTGTAATATTATATTATATATTATAGGGGACATATATAATCCAAAAAAAGATGGTCACAAATTAAAAAACAAATCTCCAAAAGCCAGGAAACCAAGAAAAAGTAAAAGTCCTGGAGGTAAACGAAAAACTATAAACGACGGAACGCCGAAACAGCGAAAGAAACCGGGTCCTAAGCCTGGCAGTAAGAATAAGGCGCGAAAGCAAAACTTTTTGGTAGGGTCGATGATGCAAAGGAAAGACGACCAAGACGGAGAGAAGGATCTCATGGTTAATGTTATGGACAATCCTATAGCGGATATCGACTCGAAAATAGACGATAATCTTTCGGAAAATGTCGGACTATCTGGTACGACCATGTCGGTGGCAGGTTCTTTCAGCGGAGATGTTCCAGAGGGTTCGTTGACGGGACTCGGTCCTGGCGAATTGGCAGATTTAGACGATGAACAACTCGAACAGATGATGATGGAAGACGAAGAGTACGGTCGGCGACAATTGGAGCTTGCTGCCATTGAAATAGCAAAAAAGAAGAAGAAAGAGGAACGCGAAGCCAAAAAGTTGGAGAAAGCGCGGCTAAAGGCGTTGGAAATACTGGCGGCCGAGAGACAACGAGATCCTAATGCGCCGGAAGGTATCGACGGCGAGGTACCAAAAAAGAAGAAAAGGGGTCGCCGGAGCAAAGCTGAAATCCTTGCGGAACAAATGCGCAGGGACGGCGCTCCTAGTTTGAACACTACAGTTTTAGCTACTACCGCTTTACCTACCAGTTTGCCCACTACTTTACCAACTAGTTTATCAACTAGCTTATCAACTAGTTTACAAACTAGTCTATCAACCAGTTTACCAACTAGTCTACCAACTAGTTTACCTACCAGTTTATCCAGCAATTTACCAACCACTTTGCCGCAGAATGTAACGAGTAACATGTCGCCCACCATGGTATCCACTATGTCAACGATTATGACGCCCGAGGCAGAGAGATCTAGCGAAGGACACATTCCCATGATGACAGGACCGGACGGACAACTTTTCAATCCTGATGGGTCCCCAATGAAACCCAAACGAAGAGGGCGTGGTAAGGGTAAAAAGACTCTAGCTTTGGAGGCAGCTAGAGCCGCAGAGGCAGCAGCCAAGGCTGCTGCTGAAGCTGGTTTAATTGGTATAGGCACCGACTCGAATCCGGAGATCAAACCTGGCGATATACCAAATATACTTCCTACACCAGGTAGCAGCACATCCGGATCAGCACCGTCCACACCACCCGCTGGCGTAGTCACGACGCAAGGGCCGCCTGCTTCGCAAACTACTCCAACCTCGCAGCAGCCCGTCTACCCGACGTTACCACCGAATAATCAACAGCAACAGTCTTCCGTTATCACCAGAATGCTTCAGTCCCAGCCAGTGTCGAGTAGCCCGCAATCGTTCTCCGCTGCAGCCGCAGCGATGGGACACAAGTACTTTGGTGGGCCAAATGCTGGAAGTCAAATGATGGGTGGACCTAGATCAACGGGTTACGAGATACAACCGCGCGGGAGGATTCCGTCACCTTACAGACAAACCGGGCAAACCTCTATACCGCCTCATTTCGCAGCTGTAAGGTCGGGAACTCCACCCATGAGGATGAGAGTGCCTGGTCCGCAAATGTATCATACGCCTCATCATCCTATGGATCCATCTCCGTCGGGGGGCGGACCGATATCGATCAACAACAGGGATCGTAGTTCTCCCCTCGGGCCTGGACCCGCGATGATCCCGCCAGCTGCCGGAAGTCCCCTTGCCAAAGGTGGTCCTACGCCTCCTCCGCCGCCTCCTTACGTCAGAGGACCCCCTCCTCCGTTATCCAGGTTCGCGGACAATCCCATGGCTCCCAGACACCAAATGCCTCCCTTCTCGAACGCATCTCCGGTCAACCATAACATGCAACAACCGTCGCCACCTCCTAATCGGCCTCCAGGTAATTTCTCACCATATCATCCTCCGCCTCCTCCTAATTACCATTACGGTGCCTATCCACCACCCCCGCCAATGTCTACGGCAGACGACGCGGCAGCCTATCAGAGCTCCCCGTATCCAGCGGATCATTTCTCGTCACCTGCGGACAATCAACCACCCATCCAACCGCCACCACCGCCTCCGCAGGCACCACCACCGCCTCAACAGCAAGGCCATTCCAACGATACCGCCGGTCCTGGAAATAAACAGTACGACGAAGAAGGCTCGGGAGAGTTTGGCGGTTTGGTATCGTACTTTAGTAGTCAGAGAGAGGACGATCTTGATTCGTAGCATGAGTGAGACCTTGGCCAACCCTGAATCATTAGGTAGCACGCGTTAGCCGTGCGCGCCGCATTCTACGGAGGCGCGTGTTTTTCGACGGCACAGGTAAGATCGCAACTTTTGCTCGAGAGGGACAAGTACAAGAGAAACGCGAAGCGTACAACGTATATAATGTATAACGTATAACGGATTTACGGTTTAGCGTACTACAACGTAATCCTAAACGAAACAAACAAAAATTAGATATATATATATATATTATATACATATAATATACATATGTGTCTCGGGGCATTGAAATGTTTGAAATAACGAATTAAGAGTATTTGTATTATTATTATTATATTAACATATTCAGAACGATGTGTCCGGTAGCCACAGATCGTCCTACGATGTTAATCCGATCGCTATTGTAATCGATAGATCAAGTTAGATACGGGTCGCCGGTCGGTGGTCATCCTACCGGGCGTTCTTATCTAGCGATCGACAAAACTTTCCAAATTATTTATTACAATGAGACGCGACATCGCGCTGAATGTGTTAACAACAACGATGTACGTTCTAGCATTATTTTCTACTAACACCGTACTGTAGTAACGTTTTAACACGTAAGAAACACGCGTAATGTTAGTATCGTCTTCCTCTTCGACCTCTTAAGCAAACAGTTGTCTTACGATATTTGCACTTTCTGAGGCGAAAGAAAGGAACAAAGAGAAAAAGAGATTGAGAGATTGGAGAGAGATTGAGAGAATGAGCGCGGGGGAACCAAATCCAAGGTTGGCCAAGTGAGAACAAAAAGGAAGAAAATAATGTAGTAATCGCTGACAATGGAGCCTATTTCCTAAGAGTTGTAAGCGTTTTGTAATTAGTTCGAGTTTGATTAAAGTTTCTATGGAAGCGGATAACGACCACACAGTTAGATTACAAAACGACAAAGATACGGAGAAATATAATCGCGTTTTATGCTCGGGAAGCAGGATTACACGAAGATCTGACCAGAATTTTAACTAATTATTGACTCTTCCCGTTAATACGATATACATATACAGAAATGATATTCATAATGCACAGTTTATTAACCGAACGACCTCCAAATCTGGCGTAGATTCGTAGAGTAGCATTTCCTGGGTAAACGTTTTCTGTTGAAACAAGTCGATCTTAGTAGTAATCGACGAGGAAATCGAGAGTGAGAGAGAGAGAGAGAGAGAGAAAGAGAGAAAGGCAGATAAAGAGAGAATGAAAGGAGGAAAAACTTATTAACATATTCGGACTACGCACCGTTGTTACGTGTACATATGTAAATATAATAAGTCCTTTAGGTTATATTATATGTATTATATATACACAGAGAAACATACACTGTACAAGCGTACACACGTGTAAACGAATAGAAGACCACAGGTACAAAGCACCACCAACACAAATACACTTAATACACAGAGACACGGAGTCACTTGGAATACTTATACAGTGAATTAGTGCAAAGGGCACAAATGTAATATTTAAATTGGAAACAAAGAAAAATGAAGGAAAATGAAATGAACATGGCAGATCCGATTATAATAAATTTACAAATGGTGTGAAGACTACTACTATAATTATTTATAAATGAAGAAGATTAAGAATTTATGACATAGGTAGTGATAATATTGTATTTTACAAATTTTACTTGATTATTATTATATTATTAAGGATGAGAACAGAACAAGAGCATTGAATATATGTATGAATATATATATATATGTATATGTGTGTGTATATATATATACATGTATATATATATATTAGTTATATTGGAGAACAGGAGGCTGACCGAGTCCAATTCTAAGAAAGTCAAACGACCGAAAACACGCGCGGAAAAGAGCGTGTAAAAATTAATCGGCTGAGAGTGCTTGAGGAAACTGTGAAATTCTATTTCATTTTGCTGTGCAATTACAACTATATACGTAGTTAATATATAAATTATGTCACAATTGTATATGATTTTTCCAGGCATGTGAAACCGAATAGAGTCAAAGTATATAAATATATATATATATAAACATATATATATATAAATATATATATATTTATATATAGTTATCTTCATCTTTATCTCATTGTTCGTATCTTTTTTCTTTGTTTCTAAAGATTTTTTTTAAGACGCTTTTAAAGCTTTCAAGAAAAAGAAAAAATATACACACAGAGATAAATATATATGTAATAAAGTATAAAGAATTAATTAAGATATATTATACGAACGTGTCGTGTTATTATAAATCATTGCGGACTCTGCTGCACAGCTTTGAAAAATCTTTGTTTACGAATCCTCTGCTTGAAACGCTTCATAAATGTCCTGTCTGATTTCAAGTAGTGGATTCATTACATGGAAGGAAAAAGGACAAACGTAACGAAAAGTAGGTAGTTCAATAGACTCGAGTGATTCGTTGAACATATATGATTACGTGCAAATTTAGGTATATTTATAAAAAAAAAAAAGAAGGGAGGGAGAGAGTGAGTGAGCGAGAGTGAGAAATGTTACTTCATTTTTGTGATTGATTTATTTGTCTGTTAATAGCGCGACAGCCTCCTGCTCTTCGATCGGATCGCAAAGCTGGTAGTGTCTCTTTGCGTCAGAAAGATCGTGTATCTGTTTAGTTATCACACGTACGTGCATACCTAATATAAATAGAAGTTATATAAATAAAGAAAAGAAAATACATTATCTTAGGATTAGCTGCTTGGAATAGTTTCCTTTACTTCGTCGACAGTCTTCGTCCATTAACGCGCAGTGTTCTTTATTTCGACAAAGGGTAGCGTATTAATTATTTGGTTTTACTTCATAAAAAACCCTAAACAGAAATAAGACCTCGAGCTTTTAATAGACTTTCGTTTAAGTTTCGCATTCCAATCTGAAATTATTGAAAGTACTGATATAAACAAAAAGCTTAACACGTGCAATTTAATCAGCGAAACGGGATCACTGACCGTTAATGGGTCAACAGGACCGAATTTCGAACGATCATTACACAATTTACACGCCGTACAATTGTCATAGAGAGAGAGAGAGAGAGAGAGAGAGAGAGCGAGAAAGAAAGAAAGAGAGAGAGAGCGGTTTACTACATCTATAATTTCATTATTTTTACACCTATACGATATATTTCGGTTCTATGCCGTTTTCAATGTACAATCTCTATCGTCTTCTTTAACATAACGTAATCGTGTGTGTCCTCGGCCCGTTCGTCTTTTAGAGTGCGCTTCAAGGAATAATGCGACTTCGTTTGATCGATCGTGTGTAAACATTACTATAAAGTATTCTTGAATATAAACTCGTGGCTGCGTCAGTTTTCAATCGTAAAACCAGATCTAATACGTGCAATCGACGTGTACACAAATGTAACATAATCGTTACGTAGTCTTTCGCGATGGCCGAAGACTCGTTTTTATCTGATCTTTTTGAAAGAAATGAGAATAAAACGGTGAAACAATTTTTCAGACGCTGTATATGTATTGTATGTATGTACATTCGTGTATTTCTTACGGAACACGTTTTGTGATACAACACGATGACTTTATTGTCTCGAATGACAGCAAAATAAATAGAGAACACATTTCGAAGCTCTATGTATAATAAATTCGAGATCGACATATGTACCTTTTTTTCACGCGTACTAAAAAAAAAAAGAACAAAAGAAAACATAGTACATTTACGTTAAGAGTGTTTCCTTGAAACGTAAACTTGACGAAAACGTCTCGTCGGGACAACTGTAAATGTGGTGCAGTTTAGCTTTTCTTTTCGTAAAGGTCTAGACCAAACACAATTATTATATTACATGTTGTAGCCTAAATACAAACATTTTATAATAAAATTCAATATATTGAACTAATCTTGTAGGATGCTTTTCTCTTTTTTCGGTGTATCCAGTTTCATTGCGCATCGGCTCGAAATCAAAATTTCTTCGTTTTATTGTATGAATTCATAGCGATAGAAAACTTCGACATCAATAAATTCAAAAGAAAAAAATAGTATCGTGACACCGATTATAATCTTTTTATTACATCTAGCGCTTTTTAGCAACTTTCAGAGAGTATTTACACTGTTTCCTGCAAGACACGATTAGGTACGCTTCAACGATTAGTCGGCATAACGTTACAGCAAAACGAAAAAAAAAAAACAGAAGAATCGTTTGCATTCATTGCGCAAAGTATTTTATAACAAATACGATGATCTTTTATTGTGTATACAATGATTGTACTGAAAATAAGAAAACTTAGAATAAGGTTTGCAATCTAAGTTGCTGTTTTGGTATATAACACTGAATATCATTTAACAATCTTAACTTTATTCTGAAGTACTTTATCATTGGTGGATGTTACTTCTCCAAATCTTTTTTTTCTTTTTTCTATTCTGGCTTCCAACTCGGCCTGAAATCAAGCATATTTGTGAAAATCGAATGCAATACATTCATTTAACAGTAATTGAATGTTATATGTATTTTATTTTGTTCTACTTATTTAGTACCTTCTCCATTAACGTGGAAACAGACGTACCGAACCTTTCTGCTCGTTTTTTTAAAACTTCGTATGTTGTATGCTGTAAACGTGTATAATGAATGAATTTTGTATATTTGAAACGAATCATAGCATTTTCATTGTAATTAATGAAAAATACATACCACAGGTGTTTTTACAGAAGCAGCAGACTTATTATTTTGATTATTAAAACTGAATCTGGCAGATCTTGCCTCTTTTTTGGCAGCTTCCGATAGAGGCATTCCAAATTTTTTAGCTCTCATTTCCAATCTCTGAATAAACAAACAAATTGTGTTAACATATTTTCATCTAATACGTCTACAATATAAATTGCAATGTTTATTGTTACCTCTTTGACACCAAGTTCCGACAGTTTAATAATTTTCCTTTCAGGTGGTACAGTTTCAGTAGATTTTGCATCAGTTTCAGTTTTTTCTATCGATTCGTTTTTGGTTTCTTCAATCACTGGTTTGCGGTTTAGAACTATTTTCTTTGCACTTGTGTTACTCTCTGTAGATAATTTTCTTTTTTCGTTAACGTCTTGAGAATCTGGTTTACTCGATAATTCTTCTATTTCTTCGTCCTATACCATAAAAATTGTTTGTTACAGATACACTAATAGAAATCGAATTAAAATTACTCTAACTAAAATCAGTTTTTCTATGAAGTTTATGCCATAAACAATATAACTGAATCGGTTCAAAGTGCAGACATTGTTTTGAAATGTTAAGTAATTCTGCTATCTGTACTTACACCGAGGACTGCATCTTCATCTAAAATTTCTTCAGCAGTCTCATCCAAAGATAAGGCAGAATCTACAGAGGAAAACATTGCTCTATCAATACACAATTCTTAGAGAAAGATATGCATAGGTAGAAAACTTATTTATAAACATATACCACCATGAATTGCTAACTGAAGTCTTTCGACCAATTCAGTTTTATTACCACTAGTGGGAAGTCCTCTCTGTTTCAATTCGATCTTCAAATCTGCAACCTATTTCAGAACATGAATTCGACAACTATATTTAAAATCACTTGCTGTGAAATCTTAATAAGGCTTACTTCTGAATAACTACGTATACAGAGCATAAATAACACTGTAAATACAGAAATTTTATGTTGTGTACAAAATGAATGTTGAGGTTATCTTCCCGGGTTTAGAACGACATCAACAAAATACACACAAATTACCTTCATTTTCGAAAGTTCGGTTAGTCCTTTTTCATAAGATGAATCAGCCATGATGCATCTATACTATTTTATTTCGACAAAGAATTTTTCCTAGTTCACTATTAACATGTCACAATTCATTCCAGTGTATATGGTATTCAAGCTTCACACGCTTCACAGAACGAACGAAATCGCGCACTTACAACATAAAAGTAGGATACATACAACACCGCTACCTTCGTCAAAGTAACTAAACTGATCGATTAGATTTCAATCTTGGAACTAAATTCAATGGAACTAAATTGGTTTAGGAAATATTGATGTATGTAAGTAATTTTTAGGCAGCCACAACTACTATCCTCGACAATAAAGGTTCAATAAAAATTGTCAACGGGATCGCTAAAGAATTATTCGCACACAACATATTAACACAGACGAGTAGACCAATCACCATATGGGGTTTCGTGTCTCACATGTAAACAACTCGATTTCTTACGCCCTCTACGCTGACGGACGATAAATGTTGGAACTAGATAGATCCATGAGAACCATAGACCATATACATACCAGAGAGGAAATGAGAGTGCTCACGCCCGGGATTTTAGTGTCCCCGATATTGTGCCGCCCCCTAATCTAATTTTTAGCCTGGACCAGAACCTGCATCATTTGCAGCGGATTCCAAATAATGCCAGAGTGGATGCTACTTCTATGTTAAAAGAGAGTCTTCTATGTAGGCTCTGATCCAGTCTAAAAGATGATGCAGGTTCTCATACAAGCTAAAAAGATGATGTAGGTTTTGTTCCATGCTAAAAGTTGCCCAAGTTCTGTTCCATGCTAAAAATCAGAGTAAGGGGCAGCACTGTATGGGAAACGCCGAAACCTCGGGTGTGACCACTCTCATATCCTCTCTGACTTGCTTAGACCGGCAGGCTATAGATACGGATATGATTTGCAGCTATACCATACTCATGTCAGAGAGGAATTCCTTTCTGCTCACGTATACAGTATAGAAACTAGACAAACATATTTATCTAATACTAGAGAGGAAATCTCTGTTAATATTCACCTGCCTGTCATCGTTGTGGATAGTGGTAATAGTTCAAAATGGTAGATGAATCAACAAGGAAAACTTTAAGTAACATTCCATTGTTACAAACGAAAGCAGGTCCTAGAGATACGGATTTATGGGTGCAAAGATTAAAGGAAGAATATCAAGCATTGATTAAAGTAAATTACACCATACACTATAGTGCTTTCCATATGCTTAATATCCTTTCACCAAATAATTCTAGATTACCCTTACTTCTGTTATAAACACGTTTGCAATCGCTGTGTCGACCTATTTCTTTTAAAATTTTCGGTGTTTCTTAACTTTATATATCTGTATATACATGTTTCAGTATGTAAAAAACAATAAAGATTCCGACAACGACTGGTTTCGTCTAGAATCGAACAAAGAAGGTACTAGATGGTTTGGAAAATGTTGGTATATTCATAATCTCTTGAAGTACGAGTTTGAGGTTGAGTTTGACGTAAGTTGTTTTTCTTTCTATATATTTGTTTAGTACGATAATATACAAAATGCTAATGTAATTGTAGATTCCTGTTACATATCCTACGACAGCACCTGAAATCGCATTACCAGAGTTAGATGGCAAAACTGCAAAAATGTATAGAGGTGGGAAAATTTGTCTGACAGATCATTTCAAACCCTTATGGGCGCGAAATGTGCCAAAATTTGGAATCGCTCATGCCATGGCACTTGGAGTAAATTTTGCGTTTATACAATTATTACTTTTGACAGATTGTTACCTTTTTATACTGCAAATGTTTAAATTTATATTTTTAGCTAGGACCATGGATTGCGGTTGAAATTCCAGATCTTATAGAGAAAGGTGCTATAGTACACAAGGATAAAATAGATCAACAGTCGTAATACTGTAAAAAAAGACTATTGTAAAATATAAATGAAATTATTTTTTATAATTGTTAATCGAGTTTAGCTTTCGCATTAATCTTAAGGAAGGGTTTATATACTAAATGTATCCATTTCTTTACCGAATATAAATATTTATACCTATATATGACATAAATAATCCAATGCTTTGCATATTATTTAGATTCTTTGTCTTTGTCTATTCGAACTTTTTCAGTATCCTTTATAATCTCGTCTAATCTGTGTAGATCCTTAAGCGATACTTCACCAGTACCCCTTTCTAGCGGTTTTGGTTGCGTAGGATCAGGTTTCCAGCCTACTAGGTAGATTATCTGATACGTTGCAGGTACAAATGGTGTACCATCTTTCTTAGTTTTTCCATATAGCTCTGTATATATCGTGGAAGCAGCAAGTAGAGTGTTTTTATTTAAGCGTAATTTTCGATTTCTAACAGCATTATTTTCAGCCATTCCTACAAAATGAAATACAGGGGGTCCCAGTAACTGCGTTACTGAATGAGATTGTCATGGATTAAGGTTACAGAATTATAGATTGTTAGAATAGTCTTGATCTTGATTATTACATGATGATAATAAAAAAATATAGGTAATCCTATGTAAAGAGACATTGATGTTTTTAGAAATCTCTGAAAGTATGACCATGAAAATGAAATGATTTGTATTATAATGTACATACCTTTGAACTAAATAATTATAATAATAATGTTAATATCGCTTTGTAATAGAGTTGCCAAGAGTCAATGTTAACTTATAAGTTTAGTTTGCCATGGAGTTGTAAATAAAGAGATATGTAGTACGGTGTCTGCCTGTGATTCAAAGGATAAACTTTACCTTAAAGTTACCTTAAATTACCTTTTAAATCCCACATTAACTCGAACATGCTAGGATAGCCGACAATTATTTCATCCGTATCGATGGTCAACATCGTAAAATTTGCTCTATTTAACAGAGTTCCGACATCTCTAATTTCAGCAAATGGTGAAACATGAGCTGAAATGCCACCATCCCTTTCGGACTCTGCTAACTGTAAAGAACTCCTAGCAAGAATTAACAACGATTATGCTACCGTAATATATCATTATTTACTATATTATTCAGACTACCTTAATTCGTATAATGTTTCTCCTCCAAACATAGCTGCTAAGAATACACCATCGTTCTTTAAGCTTTTATTGATATTTTTAAGACAGCCTGGCAGATTGTTTACCCAGTGGAGGCTCAAGGAACTAATTATCAAGTCTAAACTGTCTTCCTCCCATGAAAAGTGTTCTTCGTCCAAAACCGTTTTGGTTACTTTAACTCCTTCTGTAGTTTCCGCTTGTTGTAACAAGCTTGGACACATATCCGTCAAGATTAATTCCTCCACAGATTCTGTGGAAATGTGTTTGGACACATGACCACGACCACATCCTAAGTCAAGCGCCTTTTTGAATTTTCTCTTTATATCAAATATTCTATCCGACAATCGATAACCTACTTCGTCTTTGATATAATCGTACAATGTTACATCGGACGCTTGTGCGGCACGTTCTCTTTGAAGAAGCTTCGTGTTTCTGTCGAAAACGTGCATAACACTGTCTGGTGGTAAACCAAAATTTGTTACGCTGCTAACTATACGACGAACATTCTTGATTCGACTTTGATTCTCAAACACATGCCGGAATATACAACATTCAAGCAAAGCGTGTATTCCCGAGAGTCGATGAAAATTTGACATTTTTATGCCTGTTTTCTTCCGAATGATTATACAATCTGAACATCGGTAAAGTATTTGATAAATAAACACTTGTCAATAAATTGGTGCCGATCTTAACGTTATGAAATCAACGCATGCGATACGTAAATACACATACAGCATGGCATACAGCCGGCATGGGATTTAACCAATGTTGCAAAATGAGAGGAGAGAGCACGAATTTGTCTGCACGACAGAGACGAAATGCGTCACGTGACCAGGTCGCGGCGAAAGCGTGGGGAATAGCGCAGTAGAAAGGGAAATTAGAGTGGGAGAACAAGTTTTGAATATTTTACGTGACAGGTAAAATTTTACCTGGAAATGAAAAAACCGACACTGGCATATTTTTTCCAATTTGTCTGGAGTGGGATGTTCAGTTTGACTCAGTTTGACTGAACTAAACAATGCCAAGTGTAGTTAAGTGCTAGTAAACGCTCCAAAATTTAGCCGAACATCATCTTGAATTGCGCGGGGCGCTATGTACTACCACCATACTTAAGGGGGGGCGGCATGGTCGAAATCCATATACGTATACAAGGGTCAAAATCTAGACAAACTGCCGCTTCAATGAGCAGTTTAGAAGTGGCCAATTGTGTTTCCTAAAAGTCCAATCTACGTCTGTATAGAGCCAAAATTGCGAATTTCTACCTCATCGAGGAGTAATTTGTAATATTCGACAGAAAATTCGAATTCTGAAGCAAGTATGACATCACAAGATGGCTGCCGCTGAGAGATTCTCTTAATTTCGAGAGATTTAGAGTTCGTATCGAAAAAAAGGCTCTATACAGACGTAGCAAAGCATGTAGAAACACGGTGGTATGCATTTTTAATTGATTACTTACTTATTAAAAAAAAAGGCACAGCGTAACATAGCGTGACAGTCAAGGCCAAATGCCTGCCGGCCTCCTTAACGATTGAAACGCAACAACATATAATTTGGATACACTTTTGAACTTTACTGCAGGATAGTGTTATTCATTCAGTGGTGTAAATCATGTTGCGTGAAATCTTTATCGGTTTAATTTATTCGAGTTGCGTTTTTCCTCGACCCGACTTGGATCGTACAAAATCAATTGTATTCATTTAATTGTTTGCGCTAATTTGTTTAGGAACATTCGAAGAGACAGATTCGAAGCGTTCACAGGAGGAAGATTACAAAGCTGTTACCTGACAAGACGATTAACCTCCAATAAATAACCGTCGATGGACTCGCAAATCGAGGATTGCGTGCAATATCTATATATATACTAGATATTCGATAAAATGAAATGGCCAAGTATCTCCATTGCATTTTGCACAGCGGCAAAAGAATAAAAGTTTTAATTGATCGTTTGTTCGACCGCATTTAAATATGCGCGCGGCGGTTCGATAAATCGATTATAACGCGCAAATACTTATACTTACTCAAATAGTTAAGGCGATTCGCATGGTCATAAAAAGAAACGACTTAAGAAAAAAAGATGATAAAGATAGGAAATAAAGATAAAAGAACAAGCTATTATTTTCTTATGGCTTTAACCATCTTCGCATAAAATAAAACGAGCCACGCATTCGTTATAATTATTGTAAATACTTCGATTTGGTTTGGAATAATAAATGGAGTGTACAGAAAGCTAAACGATTTAAAAAACAAATCTTTGTTTATTTCACATTTCGTACATACAGAAAGTTAAAATCTGGTTCCTTAGCTAGAAAAAATACGCATTTGTTGGAATAAAACCGAAGAGTTTACGTATTTACGTAACTTCAGATCTAGAAGCGAGTAGAAACGTTTCGTGCAGTCTCTGCACACGGTTCTCATACAAAATTAATGGAATTCTCGATGTTCCATTTCTCGTTCCATATTAATTCTTCTTTATCAACGTCTGGGGATGTCGAGACGGTTTTCAATAAATTGCAATTCCTTCTGTCAATTTACAATTACACGATGTAATATAACGGCGATTCACAAAATCAGCTATCCCGTCGTTAAGTTAGTTAATTTACAAGAATTTACACTTATACTTATCACAAGAATTGTATTATTCGTACAATACAGCCCTCGCTGTCGACGGCTTATAGGCGTAAGCCCTGTTCTTTTGGATAATTTCACGGATCCCAACGTTTTGCTAACGCTGACATTACCATCAAGATAACAAAAAATTGAGAGCATCTTTTCGAAAGGACTAGGCTTACGCTGTTAGGTTAAAAGTCTCGACGAGAAGAACTGTACAACGCTATGAGAACTTGAACCTATTAACCAGGCGATTGTCTACATGAAAACTGAACGAGGCACGTAAATACAATCTAGTTTGTACCATCGCAGACATTTCGATAAAATCAGGTTGAAAAATCATGTCAAAGCAAACGTATGCAAATGAAAATGTTTAGTCAACTGATCTCTCCCGGTCAACAGATTACTGAGCGATAAGAAGCCTATAGTCGAGATCGAACAAAGACGATCAGTCTATGGGGCTGTAGTCGTTCAGAAACTCTATGTTACTGTACGTCTCCGCTATCCATCCAAGCAGATATTTAATCTTTTCTGTTGTATCATCCGAGGCTTTGAAATCCGCAATCGCCTCCGACAAGCATTTCGATAGATGTTTCAATACAGGCTGGGAGGAGAAACGTAAATTTGTTTATATCGATTGAGTGGTTGATAGAATTGAAAGACGAGGAAGTACTTACTACAGGCCAGTCCTGCCTAAACAATGCTACACACTGGTCGCTAAAACCATCGATGTCTACAATGTCCTTTGCTATTAATCTTTTAATGAATTTCCCAAAAAGTGGCCAGACGTATTCTTTTTGCGGCTGGGCTAACAGCATAACGTTCCGAGGACTAAATATTCTATATATAGGGGAGTCCAGTTCCAAAGCCTTCCAACGATCCATCATCCATATCTTGATAAACTTATCTTGAATCTTCTCGACAAATAGATCGCTCCGATAGGCAACTGTAAATTGAAATATATGTAGACATAAAGTTACATACAACGATCGATAATTGCAAGTTGCTGGATTCATACGTAGCAATAAAGCGAAATCCGTGCTGAGAAAGTACAAAACTTTCTCCGGACCTGCTACAAGATCAGCTCTTTCGGTTAAAGTTTGATACAAGTTGTCCAATATGTTTGACACAGTTGTCATCAACAGAGAATCTCCACCGTTGTCCAATATGTCCCACATAAGCTCCTGAACAAATAAAGTGGACCAATATTTACTGTACTTTAGAATATTTTAGGAAATATATTGTTCCTCATTTTTTTTACATACTCTTAAATCAACCGTAATGGTAGTTGGACTGACAGCGTTTGGATTGTGTTTAATCTCTTGGACAGAATGCAACTGCGAGTTATTCTTTAAAACTCTGTTTATTTCGACCTCCATATCCTTTAAGAATAATGAGTCCACTATGTAAGATTGTATCCACTGGTGTATACGCTCGCTGGCCAACCTCGTTGCAATTTTCACGCAAATCTCTTTCACGGACGCTAGAGTGTCCTCCGCTAATAGAGAGTCTATAGATTTAACGACACGCGCTTCGCAGATCGTCGATATAGACGACTCACATTTTTCTTTCAGTTCCTTGCACATGCCTATAGCTAAAGCGTTCATCTCATCTGCCACAGCCGTCTGGTAACAATACGAGTAAATAAATTACTTTAAGAATTACTCGAAGAATACAAGAAAGTTTCGCAAATCACCTTCAGAATAACCGTATCAGTCAACTCTTTCTCGTTCTGTTTCTTTTTCAAGATTTTTCCGAAAGCGCTCATGTTTGCTTCTCTGGAGGTCATCAACAGCGTATTACATATGTGTTTAACGCAAGCCGAAGCAACCCTTTCTGATACGAAATCAATGGTTTTCCAGGTAGACGTTGGTTGCCCGTGAAAAAATGCTTTTTCTAGTTTCAGCTATTGACATGTTCAAAATATAGTATTGTTTTGTGGACTGTTTCAAGCAATCGATAAACTCACCTCTAAATGCCTCACACCCGCACCCTTAGTTGACTTCAACAGTTGACTAGAAACGGGAGTAATGTGCTTATTTGAATTATAATTCTTCGTACTCGTTTTGGTATTTATTATGGTCACTTGTCCAACCGAGGGACAACATATACGCATTGTTCTCTCGTTAATAATATCTATCCTGTCCAGGTTGCATTTAGTAGACGCTACAGGAACTATCAGGTCTCCCAACAGTGCGTTCTTTTGTACGTAGTGTTTGTCAAGTTGCTTCAGATTCTTTAATTCCTCAACTTTGTAAGTTTTCTGCCAAGAGGAATAAAATTCCTTTGGGAAATTCGGCAAGTCGAACAACCAACTTAAAGTAGATTTCAATAGTATCGCAGTTTGTCTAGACATAGCACTGTCGGGAGCCTTGAAGTCAGAATTGTTCACAGCTTTGTAAATGTAATACAACAGCTCCAACACGTGCTTATAATACGGTAATCGGAGAGAAACGGTATCCAACATGGCCAAGTATTTTGCTACCCAGGGTACGGTTAACGATAATTTTCCTAATACTATTGCATTGTGAAGGCAAAGATGTAAATTAATCGTTGGCAATACCTAGACAAGAAGCGTGCATAATATTAGTTTTAATTGTTAACATGATCATAAACATATGAACTGAACTCTTAATCGAGACGTGGGTCACAAGTGACCCGGAATCATCTCTTACCTTACTCCTCACTTCTACTTGGGCTATTAAATCTTTCGAATTATTCGATTCTGATTTGTACGGTATAGACACAACAAGTCCTAACATTTTCGCGAGGAGTCGTAAACTGGATAAACAGGTAGTAAAATTTTGTTGTGTTTGCTCGTCGACCATTGTTTCTATTAGAAATAAATTACATTTGGGTATTAAAGAACATAGTCTATCAGTACACAAATCATTTCAAACATATTGATACCTGAGTCTTCTATTTCGCTGCCGCTAAACTGAGTATCATTCAACTCCATAATTTCGTGAACCAAACAATTTTCTAAGTGAACATAAAAGATTGGATTAAAAGCGAACAATATGAAATCTTTGAAAAATTCTTGAACTCCTGGAAAAGACGGTTCCATATTTTGATTTTTCGAGGGCTGTGGTGTTACTAAACGTTTCTGAAGTTGATTTAATTTTTGTGGATTTACATATTTTAAAGCTTTCAGAAAACTTAAGCTTTCGTCATCCTCTGCCTCCAACTAAAAATGAAAAGAATCAATTTAACCAAAGAAATGGTAATGGTAAAACATTTCTACCTACCTGTAACATTTTCTTTACGCATGAAATTAAAAGCTGAGATTTGAACAATCTTGCAAAATGATAGTAGTTTATAGCATCATTGTGTATAGTCAGCATACTTCGTATTTTACTTCCAAGAGCTATCTGAAAAGACCACCCAGGCACCGAATGATTCTCTTCCCATATTCTAAATATACTGTAGAATGCATCTCTCTGCTTTCTGAAAGATTGAAAGGCGATTCCAGATGGGAAATTCTCACGATTATCTGTATCTATTTGAAAGCAGACAGTTAATTCCCCCATCGTTTTTTGATAAGCTAGAAAAAAAATAAAGCATATTTTTCTGTTATAAAGAATACATTGATAAAAATATTATGGTTAAATTTTTACTGTTTTATACAGAAAGATTTTCTTCAAAATTCCATGTTGCGTTAAATAAAAAATTAGAAAAAAATAGAAATACGTTTGCCACATAAACTTGTTCCGTAGATCGTGTTAACAAAATAGTCTTTTTTAAGAAAGAAATAAAATTTCGTAATTCACGTAAATATTAACATATTGTGCTCAAATGCATGCATAATATTTTCTTAGTGCAGTTTTTCAGGAGAATTTATTCATTCGTGCATTACATTTGAAAAATATATTCTTTCATAAAATATGTTAACATACTCGTTCGTTTAAATTGTCAAATACATGACGTCGGTGTCGACAGATGTAACAAATTTTGAGGTTATATTTACAATGCGTAATGTGATTGTTCCGTAATGAAATAAAATTTGTCCGATATTGATGCGCGCGATTAAAATTTTTTCTAGAGAATTATGTTAATTATAGTAAAATGTCGACTTTATGTAACGAAAACGATAATTATTCGAAATTCGATTATCCGGGGAACCGATTACAGGAACATAGAACGAGTGACATTATAACACAGTAAGTCGCATAACACTATGTAGCAGTGTTTACATTTTAGAAAAGCAGAATTTAAAAATTACAAATTTCGAAAAATATTGTATCGTAATTATCAAAGAGACTTAAAATAAAATGTTACGTTGCTCCTAACTTAACAGATGGAAAATCTACAACTACTTTTATTTTAATTTGAACTATTGAAATTTTCAAATTCAGTAGCCAGTGAAAAATGTTGCCCAACAAAATGTTTTAAATAAGAGATTGCTCCTTTTAAAAGGGGGGAGGAATTGTTAATATAAACGATTCGTATATTTATAAAATGTACCTATATGTATACATATTTGTTTTTTCAATGTACAAATGTGATCATAAACCTAAGACATCCAAACCTAAGTTATACCTAATGAATGGATACTTATTGCATATAATTTTACTTATTTAGTGGCTGCGCGATAACCTTTTGCCCCTAAAATTATTTACAGTTTTAAATTAATTATCCTTGAGGACCAACGAGGGGGTAGACGGCAGCAGTTGAAATGCCACAATTGTTCTTTCTGTTTCTAGCCATTTGGATGTAACCTTCATTGCCCCAAGTTGTTCCCCAACTGTTCTTCACCAACCAGTAATCATCACCGTTTGCATCGGTTCCGTATCCTACCACTAATACTGCATGATCCAAATCTTTCGAGGAACACTCCGGTTCGTAATAGATTCCTGCATTAAAAGAGAAAATTCATATTAAATAGAAAAGCATTGGAACAATATCCTAAATACATTCGTACTGGATGACGCGTATAAATGATTCGGTGGAAAAATGTTAATAATCAGTAAACAAACCCTCAGAATAAAATTGGAAGGTTTCGTGTGAAGCATCGATAGCAACGGAAATTGGTCCTATAGTAGCAACAGCTGCTTTGAGTTTTTCTTCATCATTTTCGGGAATGTTTGCGAAGCCAACGTCGGATGCTCCACTGTTCTTTGGATTGTATCTAGAATTAATGGTACAATGTAATAATGTTTCGATATCTCGGTAAACTAAACATTCTAGTTCAGCGTTATCTCAAAAAAATTAAAAAAAAATGATCTGTTTTTTTTCTGCAGTACCTTGTACCATTGTGCATTATTGTTACCTGCACTTGTCATTTTCAGCTTCGTACGTATAAGTAGCCTCTGTATCGATACCATGATTGTCCTTAACGTATTGGAATGCTGCATCTATCATTCCACCTTCGCATCCATTGTTACCATATTTTCCACTGCAATCAATTAAATTCTGTTCGCTCAAAGAAATTAGAGATCCTGTAGCACGGAAATGTTGTGCTTCCAGACCTCCAGTCTACAATTAAAATGCATTGTTAAAACAAAAACTAGTTAAGTAATGAGCATACAAATAATAGTCCAGTAATGAACTTACTGCTGAGAATGACCAACATGAACCACAGTGACCTTGATCTTTAACCGGGGTAACAGCTCCAGAAACCCTCCAGTCTACAGAGTCTGGCAGTTTGACGTTTGCTGGTTCGACAAACATTGCTCCAGTAAACTTTGATCGATTTTCGTAGTTTACAGACTTGTTGTAACCATTCATTAAATTCACAAATTCGTGGTGAAGCTACAAATACAATGTAAAAGTTTATAGAAAGTATAGTGGACATACATAAATTGTACAAAAAGATTATTTACCATGTCTCCGTACTTGTTCATCTTCAACTTATAGGGTACATGATTCCTTCCATAATTACCATTATGTTTGGCAATTTTATGCTTATTATCCATAAATATCTTCATTCTGAACTTTTCCTCTATGTCAGAGTTGTATGTTTTAGAATGCTCCAGCTATGATACAAATAATTAATACATATACATATGAAGCAAAGTTGGGAATTTAATGCAATGAATCATTATTAGACTTCGGATTTAATGCATTCATGGAAAAATTTACAAAAATTTAAGGAAGTTGATATATTATTTACAACTATATATACGATTGTTAAAGGATGGAAGATATTTGTATTTGTATTTGTATTTCTTATAATCGATGATGAAAATTTTTATTTTGCATAAAGATCCGCAGTCCGATCCTTACTACTGAAATATGTGATTATCGATTACAATGATCACGTTTTTAATTCTACTAATCCAAGGAAAGTAAGAATGTTTATTTGCTTCAGGTTTTTATATGAACATAAAACTTTTAGTGTTTTGGGTGAGATAAGCATGACAGAATGATACCACTATCTCTATGTAAATGATTTACGTACCTTAAACGCATGCCATTCTTCTTTAACAACTTCATAAAAAGACACGGCTTGTGCCATGGCTATTACTGCCACAATTAAGAATAGTAATACCTTCATGATTCTATATTTTATGTCTGAAAAAGAAGATACAAAATATTGATTTTTTCAAACATTATCATTTCAATTTGCTTTCATCACGGGAATAACTTGTTTAGTTTTTGTTCAAATATACAATAATTATATTTTTTTATGCCACTGTAAATAAAACTGACCTTCAAATCTTTGGACGATCGACACAGAAAATATAAAAACAATATTTTTCTGTAGAACCTTATACGAAGCAGGAAAATAACATGAAACAGTTGTTAGGTGACATGTACATAGTACATTTCATGCATACGAAATTAGTTCGTATAATAACGGAAAATGGTCGAACGCGCTATATTGTTAAAATTAAATAAGTAAAATTGGGAAGAAACATTTCCAGATATTTTCTCACAAAAGAAACAATAAACGACCGTCTAATTTGCCTAGATGTATTGAATGTATCTATGTGGAAAAATGATCTAAGCAAGATTAAATTACTGAAAATGACATTGAAACCAATACTTCGATTTGATATAACGCAGTAAACGAGTACATTATCGAACAAAGAAGCTAATAATGTTTTCGATATTCGACGCTCCTCAAGAACGAAACGTCGATCGCTTTTTTCGAAATTATTGTACAAAATATAAGCCATACAATGAAGATTAACGACTTTTTATTTTTAAAAAATATATCAAAACGAAGGTATATCACCAATATGTTATATGTAAGTATATTTCGTCGAGTAACGGTATATTTGGTATTGTAACGATATCAGAACTGTTCGTTGGGAGGAAGCAAGATTAGACTTCTTTGATGACGAAAAAAATCAATTCGAAGGCTATCGAGACGTACAACAAAGCAACAGGATATTTCGAACGATGATTGTCAGTATTCTGTCATTACGTCAAACGATAAAAACAACAACGAGGGAACAGACGATATAATTATTTGAAATGTACCGATTTAGGTGGCAGAAACAGTAGAAGAATTTTCGGATTTCTTACCACGTACGAAGATTTGTTAATTGAGATCCCTCGAAAATAAAACAAGGTCCACGATCTAACTCGTGCAACTTTGAACTAACGAAAACGCTCTCTCTTCCCTATACATATTCTATTCCCTCCCCCTCTACTACGTGATTCATCGACGCATGTTACTGTACACCACAGCGTCTCCCAACTTCCTGTCACTGTAGATCCTAACAAAGAAACTTCTTTACAGACAGAACACAAACATCTTGTTACAATAAAGATATTAATTGCAATACGAACTTACCATTCTTGTCGTACTGCCCAGCAACATTTATCTACACTAACGATTAAACTGCGCATTTTACGCATTTGTAACGAAAATAAATTGATGTAGTCTAACACTGTGGACATTAGTACTTCGGAAAAATTTCATGTCTGTTTATGGCGATTGACAGAGCAAATTTTTATTTCGCAGATGTACTCGCGAGACGAGTGTGCATATTATTATCGACTCTGATCGTTTGATTAATAAACAAATCGCTGCTTATACCATAGTATTTTTACTCATTATCGGGTTAGTAACGTTTACATGAATTTAGTTCGATTATCTGTAATACTCAATTTTAAAACTGAACTAAAGCAGGTATTTCATCGCTCGTTGCATTAATATTAGCGATTGAAGAATAATTTGATCAGTGAGTCAAATTTAAAATTTCAGTCGATTATTTCTAAATTCTGGTATAATAAATTTTTTAGTTAGGCAGATTAATAATAACTTGATGAATTGGGAGACACTGACAGGGTAGAATGTCATTCATATCTCCATCTATTTGCGCGTGTTCCACACATCCACTTCTGGTATTTTGTGTTGTTCGATTTATGTGCGATCATCCGCTGCAATTGTCATGTGATTTTGATAAATGTAGTAACCCATGATGCAGTTTTATCGCAACCAGCGCGTGTTCGTAATACTTTAAACTACGTTCTAATCTTTCGATTTTAATGTCGCTTGTTCTACATATTTAACTAGATCATTTTGTTCTTACATTCTCGAATGTCTCGTTTAAATGACCTACTACCTTCGTACGATCCACATTTTATATTTAACTTTCACAATTTTACAATTTGGCCTTCTGAATTTATACAGTTGAAATTACAAAGGCGCTTTCGAGCTTCATTGATTATTCATAATTGTTCGTGATCTTTCGAAATGATTTTTAATTTAGCAAACATTAGAATAAAAAACGTATTGTCAAGGAAATTTAGTCATCCAGAATCCTAAAAAATATATATGAAGTCACAACGCTGATGTTGTATTTTTGATACTTGATATCACGTGATAATTCAAAGTGATATCAAGAAAAGTTTAAATTGCATGAGTAATGTATTCAATTTCAATAGTCGCGAAATAATAAAATGTTCCTACCTTTGGAAGAGATGCAAATTATTGTAATGTGTGTCATCTGTTCCATTAGGTACTCGAGTTCTACTTCTAAAATATTTTTGTATTCCGGAAAACAATAATTTGTTAAAAAGGTTATGCTTCACGTTTTCAATTTATTTGTTTGAAAGGACATACTTCATTTAAAAAATTAAAGCCAACAGTCATTTTGAAATGTCTCATACACAGAGCGATCTTACAGAGGAGGAATTTCCATCATAATCCCCAAATTGGGTGACCTTGACAACCTACATGCACACAGCATTGCCACTTCTTCAGGTTGATATTTCCATTTTTTTCTCTGAGCTATTATATGAAGGGGGTTGGAAATACTGTATGCGAAAACTTGGAAACGTTGGAAAATGTGGTAATATTTGAAATGTAGTATGGTATAAAGTGGGGGATATCGATAGTATCTCATAATTAATATGCAGATTCTTCGACGTGTATCTTAAATAGAATTTTATAGAACTCTCTAAAAAATCTCCAACAGTTATATATCATTTTGAAAATTTTCCGAGTGTATTTCAATGAGGTATTCGGTCCCTGAGATATGCAAGTATCTCTTCTGTAGACTTGGTCAATATTGCTTGTCGTGGTTGTTTGAAACAATTCCCAGTCAATAACAAAGTTCTATAGGAAAAGGCATTTTTTTACTACATTTACTCTTTTTACTACATTTATAGAGCCGATTCATTTCTACTTACTTTATATTCTTTAAATTACCAAGTTCCGGTGGCACATATCCGATATTATTATTAGCTAATTCTAATACTGCAAGTTTTCGTAACTTCTCTAGCAACAATACATCGATATTAGTTATTTCATTATTGTTTGCTATCAATATTTCCAATGGTCCAATCTCATAGATGGCTTGTGGAATTTCTTTGTACCTGTGTCACATATTTTCACATGAACTCGCGATATTTACAATTAATCTACAAACATCTGAACGTATACCATACCTGTTAAAGGAAATATCAATTTCTCGTAGATATTTTAATAAACCAAGACTGGAAGGAAGGGATTCCAAGAGGTTGTTACTTAAATTCAAATTTTGCAAGTGCTTATACTTTTCACCGATCCATTCTGGTATACTTGTTAACTGATTAGTTGTTAGTTTCAAATCACTAACTCTTTCAATTATGGATAATTGGTCAGGTAAAACCGATAACATATTTCTGCTTAAATCCACTGTGCTTACGTCGGCTTTAGATGCATTCTCTAAAACTTCTTGTGGCAACTCAACGAGCTTTTGGCCAGCTAAACTAAGCAATTTTGTACTTTGCATCGTGTATCTAGGATGTTACAACCGATTTAAAAAATTACAAATTTCTTTAAATTTTAAAATATTTACGTCAAATATCTTCATCTACACATACTTATCTGGATAAATATTCGCACTGACATCTATTACTGCATATTCTTTTGTACTTAAATTTGTACTATCAATACTTTGTCGTATGTGCTGTAAAATGCGAGATGTACCGCACCTTATTATATCCGCTCTTACATTTTGCACATTATTCCCATAGAGCGAAAACTGCTTTAAATTTGGTAATATACCAACATAATTTGGTACTCTACAAAACAATGTTATCTTAAAAAAAATTTTAATCTATGTAATGACAATACATATGCATATATATACATATATATGAAAAACATACGTAGTTAGGTTGTTGTGGGATAAGTCTAAAATTTCCAAGCTCACCAACTTTATAATTTCTTCTGGTATTTGATCGATTTTATTATTTCCTAAAGTCAACGTTTTTAATCTTCCTACACCCTCCAAACACGACATGTCGATTTCCTGAAAACTATGAAAATGAACACTGCAAATGATTTGTGGTAATTATGAATACCTACTGTAATATTATTATCAGCCAAGTGAAGTGTTTCGAGCATTCTACAACCAAACAGATCAGGGATCGTTGTTAACTTGTTCATTTGCAGCGTCAATTTCTCTAGCATCCTCAATTCACTCAAAGGAGGCAATCTTTCCAACTCGTTATGGCTGGCATCTAACTTTCGTAAATCTGTTTTCAAAAGAGCATGTATTTATAGTATTATGTCTACATAAAATAACGTTTCAGAAAAGAGAAATCTTACCTCTCATACTTGTTAAATCACGTGGTAATTCTTTTAGTTTGTTATGACTTATGTCCAAGACAATCAATCTCACTAAATATCCCATTCCCACCGGTAATTTTGATAAATTGTTGTACGATAAATCCTATGTACACAGAATATTTCAGATGTATCATTAAAGTCAATTATTTAGCATGCAAAAGCCATATTTTTAATTTACCAAGTAAGATAACATTATTAAATCCCCAAATGCAGGATCCAGTTCTGTTAGGCAATTGTTCTTTAAAAATAGATCTACCAGATATTGCAATTTATAGAATTCCGGAGGCAACTTTTTTATTTTATTGTTTGACAGATTCAATACTACTAATTTACTTAAAGTCCCAATTTCTGGTGGTAAGTCTTCTATCATGTTGTTGTGTAACTAAAATTATGAAATTTTAATAGGTAAAAACTCATTAGTATAAATACTACAATAATTAAGATGTTGCTGATATTTACAAGTAATGTTATCAATTCTGATAAACATTCTATGTTGGAAGAAATTGTAGTTAAGCTGTTGCAACTTAAATCCAATTTCAGGAGTGGTGTTTGTTCCCACCATCGTTCGTTTTCATGTACATAATCGAACTCATGATGCAATTGTTTTACCTCTTCTTTCGTTAGTGCATTTATATGCCATACTCTAGTAGGCACTGCAACAGATATTATCAATATTAATACAGTATACAAGCGAACAATTATGATCTTCAAAATACAAGTTTCCCAACAGTCATATAGGTTTTACGACTAATAGTGGCTTACCTTATGATACGCTTGTGATGATCTTGTATGCTATGATCATAAACATTGTTTATTCTAGAACATATTTTGCAGTCTAACATGCAAAGCTGTCTATGCGAAGGATGTAAAAAAAATTAAATATTATAATTATGATTTTATTCGACATAAAAATTCGGTAAAAAGATTTAAATAAAATAAATAATAATATATGTTCATAGCAATTGGACAAAAGTAAAACGATGGTAGAAAACATAAAGCACATGATGCAATATAATTTGTTTACCCATAAACCAGTAATAATTATAAATGAGATATCTGTGGTATAAAATACAATTTTATTTCGACTGAATAACTATACAAGATAATGGAACAATTATTTATTGTACTTAGAATAACAGTATGGTTGCTTGACACCTTCATTTTACAATATAATTGTATATCGATTAGAATCTCTCTCCATAAGACATAACATGTGAAATACCTACTGGGAAATACTTAAAATTAGCGTAAAAAAAAAACGACACGATTTATGGGATGACCTAATGATGTGAACATGCAACAATTAGCTCGTTTACGAGTGCAACATCGGAGTATCAAGCATCTGGCCGATTATCGGAGAGTGTACATATCTAAATTAACATCTAAACAACATTCATTTCGGTTTCAAATGTAGCAAATACCCGTGGATAGCCCTTTCGAGGAGAGATTTAGAACACCAGATTTTCTTGCGGCGATAATGTTAACCTCGGACAACTCGGCGTTATCGTCATTTTTTGTGCGTTGCTTGAACACTGCTAGATGATTGATATTTTTCTTAACGCTTCTCATGCTGCACTTTTATTGCGCACATTATTTACAGATCGACATTCCCAATTCCCAAGTGCATTTAATAAATGAATCTTCCCCCACTTTGTGCTTAACAACGCATCGTACAAGGACGTGTGCTTGCGCAAACGGTTAAATGGCTAGACTGCGGATTTTATGCACTTATTTATGGTATACATTGTTGTCCTAAATTCAAATCCAAGCTCATTAATAATGCTGGATAAGTCATCAATTCATTTGTCAATTAATATTAAATAGATCTTGATCAAGTCACAATCTTGTGCATTTGATTATAGGAGAATATAAACAAACAGACAATAAAAGTATATAAAAATGTAATTCTCTGTAAACAGAGAACATACCTGTATTAAAATGAATAAAATTTGTTACTAAATTAATTATAATTATTATATTAGGCGCAAACTATATTAAACATTTTTTTTTTCTAATCTCTGTTATGATATGTCTGGAGAGAACATGAAACAATTCCTTCTCAATTTATTTTAAATCTATAGATATATAAAGTAGACAATTTATCACGATTTAGACATATAATTTGAAAGGTAATTCAATGACTCAAATATGGGTCGCCCCGTGTAGAAATTTTGGTAATTTGTTGTCACACTCATGGGAGTATCGTAGAGTAGGATAGAATATATATACATAATACATACATACATTTAGGAATGCTCTATGAGAGTATAATTTCCTTTTAGTAAAAGTTCACTACCACGTGTATAACGTAAAAAGTTCTAGCATGTGTAATACAAATTGCAATAAAAATTTGTTATTGCTATAGTGAAAATAAATATTCGTATTGTGCTGTGTTTGCCCACGTGTAACATGTATACATTTTAACCTTGTATACCGTACACGATGTAACCGAATAACGTTAAAGACAGTTACATGCACGAAGATACTTTATAAGTGCGTCCGAGTATATATGATTGTATTTCACCGACGACATATACAAAAACAAGCACACGATTTAAATGTTTCCGATAATTCTTGAATTATTTTTTATTCGCAGTTTTTCAATGCCGGTATACCTCAACTCTTAAGACGATAATACAGGTATAATTATTCTAATGATCGATATCTGATGAAAATATTTATACGGACAACAAATTAAAGTATTAATACTTTATGACGAAAGGTGATGATCAGCTATACATGTTGATAAATTTATTGGAAAGTGTATAATTCCTTCTTTATGACACAAGTAATGGGACTGTACAGTTTGTAAAATAAATAACTGATTCAAAAAGATTGTTTGACCCAAACAGTGGCAGAAAGATGACGGAAGAAAGGAGAAAGTTACCCACAAATTCGTTAACGTGAGTTTTCTTTGTTCTTTATTTTTTAACAGATATTAAGTTACCTTGAATGCATAGAGAGCAGTAAAAAGAAAGTGTTTGATACTTAAAGGACTTATAATATACATAAATAGAGTTACTTGAATATATTCTTATGGTTAATGTATTACAGTGTAGAAGAACTGCTACGGAATAAGGGCATTAAATGCAATGCCTGGGATGAATATGAAAGGTCCGCTAAAACTCTCCCTAAGACTGGCATGAAGCAATTCGAGCCAGATGACTCTTGGTTGCAGAATATGCAAATCGAGAAGGGCCTTAAATCGCGTAAAAATTTAATAGCTGTAGAAAGAGTAGATCGTATTTCGCAATTAGCCAGCGCCGAATGGCTGCCTCTACAGAAGAGAGCTAGGGTGAAGAAGTATTCTGGTCAAGATTGGGGTAATTATGGCTTGGAAAAGAATTGTGCCTTGTATTTACTGCCAGAAGAAGCACTGTTTCTTCTAGAAACTGTATGTTGTCATTATAACGTGAATGATCAGATTGTTTAACGTGGTACAGGAGAAAGTAAGACGCTATTTTGTTTTAGAACTGTTTGGAACTTATTTGGAATGATGTGCCATTGTCCATTCAGCAGGCTTACGAACTTTTAATCGATAATGTCGAATGTACACTAGAAGAATACAGAGTTTACAGTCATTTAGCACGTTACGGTTACCGTATTCAACGATTTATCTATAATACAGACAAGAATATGAAAAGCGAAGAAAGTAATAACGTGAAACGCAAAGTCATTGTTGAACCTGAAAATGGTCTTTGGAAACAAACTAATACTGATAACGATACAGGAAACAAAAAGGATGTTAATGATCAGGGAAATATTTCTGCTAATGATTCTGTACAGACTTGTCCAAACCTAAATGAATCTGTAGACATGAATGATGTACATAAAATCATGAACGATCTTCTTAGCATGGTAGAAAATATAGAAAGTGAAAAAAAGGATACAGAAAATTGTAAATTATTAGCTGGTAACGCGTCTATTGAAAAAAATAATCAGGAAAAAAGGAAACGCACTAATAAAGTACAGATAATATCGGAAGAAACACTACTGGGCAGCTATAAAATTGTCACAGACAAAAATAGTTGTATGCAAGGAAATAATTCAAATAATGCATTGTCCAATTGGCGGTCAGCGCGCATACAGCGAAATGTTAAATTGTTGCCCAAGAGAACCGATAAAGCACTCTTACCCACTCCCGATATTTCTGTGCTTGATACTAATACCAATAGCTTCGACAGCAGTGTAGGAAAACATAAGTCGTCTTCACCATCTGGAGAGGAGCATCGAAGCAAAAGGCTGAAGCACGAGGTACAACAATGTGTAATAACGTTAAGATATATTGACGTTACGTTAACATATCAATACCAAGTTAACTCGTGTCTTTCATGATTTTAGGTCATCGAACTTTCCGACGACGAAGTCGAAGAATTGCCGCAACCCCTGTCGCGGATGGAGATATTAAATTTAATCCCAAACATGGCAGCCCAACAAACTGTCGTAGTGAAGATTTCGAGGGGCTATATACCGCACAGTGTGAAGCCCCAAAATAATGTTTATCACTACGAAAGTAGAAAGCTGAGAAATTTACATCACACAGATCAAAACCTAAAGCATTCCGGCGTAAAGAATAGAAATGCATCGAATAGCAATCAAAGTAATAATACGCGTCAGTGCAATAATGCATCGACGAGCAATCAAAGTAATAATACGCGTCAGTACAATAATGCATCGACGAGCAATCAAAGTAATAATACGCGTCAGTACAATAATGCATCGACGAGCAATAACGTTAGAAGGAGCACACACGTTGCTACATTGAATCATAATTTAGCGATGAACATGCATAACGTTTTTATGCAAGATTACTTCTCTATGGAACGTAGACAGTACACGAACGTTAATACCAATTATATGTATAATAGTATAATGCCATTCGCGTACAACCAAAACTCATTTTGGCACCATAGTGCGGCGATGCAGAATAGATTTATGTCCGTACAGATGAATAATTTGTTAGTGCCAAATTTAGGTAACAATATGATGAGAAGCGTTGTTACTCGGAATCAATCGTACCATAATTTTCAGCCGAATAACTCGGTGCCTCCGAGAAGAATGTATCACCATAGAATCGAAGAAAATACGTCGATTCATTGTAGCGTGGCGAAAAACGTGTCGTTACCCGAGCCTCGTCAAAGGTATTGGCCACGTAATCATTATAGAAATTCGACTAATAATAATAATAATCGTTCGAATCATAATGACGAGGTGAATCAAGCGGCGTTTAAAGTGCTACCAGGGACATCTTCCTGGTCTGAATTGAAAACCAAATGGCGCGAAGTGAAAATGATTACCATCGACGACGAAGACAAGGATGAAGAGTGCGATGAAGTACAAGTAGTTGGACGATTGAGGAGTCCACTGTGTGGGCCAAAGAATGCAACCAGCTTGGAGGAAATTTTCAGTAAACTCAAAATAATCAAATCCATGCCCGAAAAGACTGTGAGGAGAAAAAAAAGCAGATATAAAATATCGTACAATATTTATTCGAACACGCAGAATTATAGAAAAGCGAATCCTGGTCCACCCCTTTACCGAATTATTGTGATAAAGTAACTACAAATTTTTCTATCGACTAATTGTATTTTTCCCCAGAAATCTAATGTCTTTTCTCGTTAATTGCAGGCAAGACGATTTATTTCTACAACCGATTGAGTTGCATCGTCTGGTACAGGATGCAAACAAGTCGCCAATAATGTTGGCTTGTGTTTCCATGTCAATTTCATACATTCAGCCGGGATTTGTATGCACACCTAATTTAACATAATCGAAATAAAATATTTAATTACGTTTATTTACACTTTACAATTTGTTTGTTTCATTTTATGGTATTGCTCCGATCTTTCATCAAACTATATAATATATTTTTATAATAAACTAGTACTTAAGAATTCTTTAAGTAGGCAGTAACTAATATTGTCAGAACTGCTGCAAATAATTGGTACAGGGCAAAGGAAAATGCAGGAACGTATGTTACACGAATAATGTGTATTTCGAACTTTATTATAAATGTTGCAAGTAACATTTCACGTGGTATAAATTCTTTTCGTTTTCTTTTTGTGATATTTTGGTCTTCTTCACAGTGTTCGTCGAATTATTTTCGATCTATAACCGGTTCTATTGTTTGCCCACCACAAATCTGACCCCAGCCGATCAGACGCCAGTGTTTCTCGATACGGCGAGACAACGCGATCTTCTCCTCGATTTCTGTGCAGACGGGGTTCGTTAAACTGATTTTTGCCAAGTCGGCACGGGTAGCTATTACACGGCCTCCAGTACTCAGAGATCCGATATTTACCAACAGCACTTCGTTCCTCGATAATTTAGGTACCTGTGTTTCATCATATTATTTTATAGTTCCAATCAAAAAGAAGTGTAATCGATGCAACGAACATAGTCTTACCCTTGCAGCCTTTTTATCACCCTCAGTTCGAACTCCCAACAATCGCTTAAGCAGATAGTATGATATTTCAAGTTCAATAAATATTTTTGGTAAAGCCCCTACAGCTCCCAAAATTTGACCAACTAGACGATCCGCTCGACACAATGTCGGTTCAATTTTCGTTCCAACACCTTGTGATTCATTGTAAAGACATTATTATTATCGTTTCATAAATAAATATACAAGTGCAGAAAATATGGTTTACCGATCAATCCACCAGGGACAGCAAACTGAAGTTCATTCTGTTCAGCGAATAATGACACTATTCGAGAAAATATGGGTCGACAGGTCAACTTCCCATCGCTATCTTTTGATACTAATCCAGGCCGTACTTCGATTTCCATGCCCACCTGCGAATCGAACAACATTGTTATACATATGCATGAAGCGGGAAACAGGAATGAAAACGAATAATTGGTCATACTTTTAATACTCCTCTTAAAATACTTCCTCCCGCTACACCTCCTTTTAAATCATCTACTTCACAGCCAGGCTTATTCACGTCGAACGATCGAATTACAATTAATCTCGGCTCCGAAGTGAAGTCTCTTAAAGGTACTGGAATCTTTTTCGTGATGTACTCGCACAACACCTCGATATTGTATTTTAGCTGAGCGGATATTGGTATCACGGGCGCTCCTTCAGCCACGGTTCCTGAACAAGGAACATAAAGAACAATTAGCAAAAAAAAAAATTAGCAAAAAGCTATCGACGGCGATTAAAGTACCTTGCACGAACTTCAAGATTTGTTCGTATTGTTCTTTCGCTTGGGCTTCTTTCACCAGGTCTATCTTGTTCTGCAGGATCACAATGTGTTTCAGTTTCATAATTTCAATTGCAGCCAAATGCTCGGATGTTTGAGGCTGAGGACACGACTCATTGCCAGCTGCAAATAAGTGTTCTCATTTTTATATTTCTAGCAAGTAACTGTAACGATACGCAGTCAACTATGTACAGTGTGTCCCGGTGCAATGGTACAATCGCGGAGGGGATAATTCTACATGAGAAAATAAATCGAAAATATGGAATGAGCTTTTTCGTTTGAAACCTTATACTTGAGAAAATCGAATTTGGAAATTCGTCTAACATGTCTGATCATGATCTACTGATTCCACTTCTTACAAATGCTAGGCACGCAAATTAGGCGCAAAGTTGATTTTCTCGAAAACAAAGTCTTAAACGAAAAAACTTTATTCCGTATATTCGACTTATTTTCTCATGTTGAATCATTCCCTCCACGGTAGTACCATCAACACTGGTATACCTCCTGTATATACATAACAAGATTGGGTACCAATTAATAGTAAAGCAGCGTCCATGACTGCTGCACCGTTCAACATAGTTGCCATAAGAATGTCGTGTCCTGGGCAATCAACGAAGGACACATGACGAACAAGCTCGAATCGCCCAGTACAGACTGGACGCAAACAGGGAAACGTATCATCTTTGCTGGATCCTCCGGATATATAGCACCCTGGTCTTGGGCATTTTTCGTTGTTGCATTTATAAATCTTGGCATTTGCATAGCCTGCAATGAATCAATTAAAAATATTCATTGTGTGTTATAACATTTGTCTTTCTGTTTTGTTTGCAGCAAATACTTTCTTTAGATTAAGAGCTGAATCAATCTCTTTAGCATTAGAAATTACATTTTACTTAAAATTAATGTTCAATTGAAAAATTATATGGGTAGTAATTGTATTCAAGCGTAATCAACGGTTTAAAAATTTAATAGCGATAATTATAATAATTTACATATTTTTGCGGACAATTTATGCGTGTATACAATTAGCGATACAATTTTCCTATAAATATATAAAATGTCTACACAAACAAATAATCAAATCATATAATATTTAACACAATAATCGAATTATTTTTTTACAAAATATTGGTGCTTCTTCGTACAGCAATTTCGGTGAATCTTCGTTTAATAAAAATTTCGATTATGAAAACGAGTATATACTGTGGAAGATTCATCGAAATATACGTTGATTGACGCTAGTTGAAATCATAGTCGCCAGATCAAGTCTTCTTTCCCCACTCTAATTTCCCCTTCTACAGCGTTATTTCCTACGCTTCCGCCGCAGCCCGGCCACGTGATGCGTTTCGTGTTTGTCATGCATACTCTGGTATTGGCAGAGAGAGGGTAACTTTTTCCCCTCAATTCGTGTTAGTGCAGGCCTGAGCAATTGGTGGCTCTACCCTTCCCCTTCTATCGCGCTATTCCCCTCTGTTCACGCCACGGCCCGGTCACGTGACGCGCTTCGTCTCTGTCGTGCACGTGTCACAATGTCACGTGACTAATCCGGCACTGGCATAGAGAGGGTAACTTTTTCCCTTAATTTAAGACGATTCCCCGATCTGGCGACACTGCTAAATTTACATAGGAACAAACCAATCTTTAAGTTGGTTGTTTCTAAAATGGTGAACCATATTATTTCGTTTACCTCAGGACTTAACTACTACAACTTCCTTAATACAACACATTTTGTGTTTAAACGAACTAAGAGAACTAAAGATTAATTAGAAGTAAACACAGTTTCACAGAAACATTAGTAGAAAGGAGATGAAATTTTAAAGCCAGCGGGTTATATACATTTTACAAAATCATTTCTTTAAAGTGTACTTTCTGCACAAGAAAAATAAATGGTTAACAAAAACAATTCTACTTTCTACTAGACAAATACCGAAAAAATAATATGGCAGTTTACAATTCATAATCCTGTTTCCAAAAATTGAAAATGGTATGATATAAGTACAGTGACCCACACAATCAATTCAACGTTTTAAAAATTATTACAATTTCAGAACAATGGAATTGTAATTATATTTAAAAAAAAGGAATGCTTTCTAAAACAAGTGGATTTATTTATAATTCACTCTCCGTTATTAAAATAAAGATTTACAACATTTCTTAATAAAACAAAAAAAAAAAACATTAAATCGTTATGTGCATCACCGCGGCCGCAACTTGTTATGCTTATTTTAACAGCAACATATAATTTGTTTTCTCTTGAATTAAGTAGTCATCACGTAACAGTTCACTTTCACAGTATATGAAATATCGATCTCCTTTGTTTAAACATTATTATAATGTATATGGTAATTCTATGCAACTTATCCATTTTGCCAAATGTACTTATCCAATATGAACAGTCCTACCTCGATAACTGTTCACGTGACTATCGCGTTTTAAGAAAAGTATTGCCAATCTCTCATAACGCGGTACTCGGAAGTAATGCAGAAGCAATGCGAAAGGAATTCGCAAAGAAACCTGATCTGATTGGCCAGGCGCGTCACAATTGAGTTACACGCATTCTCGCGATCACCATTACTACTTCAAATGTATCGCATCGCGTGACGGTGAACTTTGTACCTCTTGTCCCTATACAGTCCCGAGTACCATATTATGAGACACTGACAATCCAGTACACCCCCTCTGTTGAATTTTCAGACCCTCAACCACCGAATGAGAACCATTCTCAGTCTCTTAAAGTTCTAAAAAATATGTGAGAAAAACTGCGAAAATTATCGAAGCGTTACTATAGTTCAATTTGGACAATTAAGTGTCATACCCAATTTTAGCGCACTTACCCTTTCATTACAGGACTTAAATTAATGTATGATGAATTATAACGATAAATTCAACTGGAATTGTTAGCAAGTAGAAACAATATTTTAATATATAACTATAATCGTCGTTTGTGAAGAGAGGGTTTCAATAATATCATAGGTGAATGACTTTTCATCAAAGTGAATGAACATTTAAAGATATGAGAAATATTAACTTGTACACTAGATTTGTTAAAAACATTAAGATAGACATTAGCAGAATTGTTCTTCCTTCGTATCATTGCGATTTTACCAGAATTGCTGCAAATTGCAAATAATTTGTTTAGCATTAGTCATATTAGATATCATACCTCGTAAACATCTCTGATCAATTTATCTGAGCCATTGCTCTGGTAAAAGTTGTAAAATACACATATGCGCATCATGCATTGAGACTAGTCTCGACTGAAAAATCTCATATATTAAGATGCTCTGCAGTACTGAAAGACAGTGCAGCTTCGAGTTAATGTCCATTCATTTCATGCAAATCTGTGCTTGGTACGAGGTCTACTCAGATAGAACGTAGTTTATATTGGCACTTTAGGGACTATTTCACAGTTTGTCTTTTTTAAAATGATGTCTAATCAATGAGTGAATTATTAGATTCCGTAAGCTTACACAATGTTTCTAAACGAAGTTAATAAAACAACTGACAAACTGAAGTGTCGATATGCACACAAAGAGTAATCAAAACAGGTATCGCCTACAATTTTGAGCTCCACATTTACATAAAGTTTTTGTATAAGACGTGTCGGATTGTGGCGTGTCCGGTCGAATTTCGAACTCATTTTGAGATTCATTGGTGATCGACGTGCCTAGAATATCTTCTTTGATCGATATGTCCTGCCTGATACACGTCTCGCTGTTCTTCGACGTCTGACACGTGTAATCGAAAGTGATCTCTTCGTTCCTCCTAATGTCTCTGGTTGCGAACAACGCGAGCTTCGGGAGATTCGGATCGAGACAGTCGATCCAAATGGCGTAAACTGCCAAATTTGGCTCGCAGGAATGGTTGATGAAGTGAGAAACATTACCGTAAACGGCAGCGTCAACGGTATAGGGACATTGTTCTTCAGTCTCATTATAATCTAAATCGAACAGGTACGTTCTGCCGGCAGCATCGTATTCTTTGCCGCGTTTCTCGGCTTCTTCGCTCGAGATCACCTCGCCTACATACTGGGTTACGAACGCCCCTTTTTTGATCGCTTCCAGAGTCTTCACACCCCAACCCCTTCCATTAGCAGTTCGAAATATGCAGAGCTTCATCTCTGTGCCGCGTTGCACTACGCGATTGATACAGCTCATGTCGCACGCACATCGTTTGTTGCATTCGTATATCGGCGTGCCGGGTGGCACTCGTATCTTGCACGTGACAGTGTAAGGACAGTTTCCATCGTATTGGCCGAAGCAACATTTTGCTTTAGAATTGCAAACGGTGCATTCGCAGCCAATAGGTGGATCGTCGGGTATTATCACCCCAGCCCCGGGCAGATAATCGTCTATGTAATAGAAGTTCTGAGGTCCTCCTTCCAAGTCGACAAAATTTTCCACCTTTATCGTCGGTTTACCTTTAGTAATGGTGTTCATTTCGTTCTCCCAAAGCAGTAATGATTCCATTTGTTTTTTTCTTAAATCGAAAACCATCATTCGGAGAATTCCGTCTTTGATGAATTCAAATTTTGAAATTCTATTAGTTTTCTCCTTTAAATAGTTTCGCATCGCGGCGAACAGTATGTCGCATCTAACCGACATGGATGTTACTGTTCTTTTCTTATGATTAAGCTTCTTTAGGAATGCCTCGATGTCTTGTTTGGTCGGATAGAAGTTCACTTTTTCCTGAAACTCAGTCAGCAATTCTAATCTCTGTCTCTCAAACTCCTGCAAGATATCAGAGCAATTGACTAAATTGCTCTCTGGCTCCCAGGTATTATATTCGTTATCCCAATTTTTCCATTTAATTAAGTATTCCAACTGGCCATCCAGTTCTTTCTTCCCGAGAATCTTTTCTACTTCCCATAAATTACTATCTAAGTGCGATACGTTTATTCCATTCTCCTTATCGTATTTAATATCTTTCAATATGACTTTTAATTCCTTTAACTTAAAGTCGTCTAAGTTGTAATTTAGTTGTAATCTTTCTATATCGTTACGATTTTTGTCTGCGAAACTAGCATTGTCGTTATTATTAAATTTATTCAGTCTTATGTCTTCATCTTTAACACCGTTCTTATTTGGTGAATACTGTATACTTCTTTTGGTACTATCTTTACTAATAGCATTTTTATTGTTTTCTGCATTGCTGCTGCTTAAGTAATGATCTACAGTTTCGTCTGTACCAATGCTTGCTAAAGAAAAATCAAATCTCGCTTGTTTGGCAGATGGCTGATTGTTCCCCGGAGAGGCAGGTCTTTTTTCTCGTGTCGAGAGCATTTCATTTGTGCTGTCTAGAATATCTTCTTTATCCTCACCAGTATCTTCTTCTGCACGAGCGTCTGTAATGTCAAACATTTAATGTCATTCTTTCCAGTTATATATTTCTGTGTATCGTTTAACTGGTATAATTGTGCCTCCTCTATTTCTCTCTCTTAGCATTAGCATATCATCTTCCACTTAAAAATATTTTTTTTATCCTCTTCATTCTTCTCTTTTGGACAAAGTGTCGGTATTAGAAATGACTCTTTATAGAATTACATTATAGTGGTTTTCATTTTGTTAGAAATAATGATTAATGCTTGCATAGATATACAAATGCTAATTGACTAAAGCACACCTTAATAATTTTTAATAAACTTCCTTTTGTACTTTCAAATATTATAACTAGACCACTATGGATTTTATTGCAAGTTAAAATTTTTATTAAATCACAATTAATGGAGTTAATATATAGTGGAATTCTTCTATTATATTTCTTTGTATTTGATTAAGCTAATGTTAACAATGCTAACCTTTATTATTGCACATAATAAGGCTATTTTGGAAATATAAAATACAATTTATAGAGTAATTAAATTATAAGTCTGCACAATCCCAGTATTTATTTGCTTATATCGTTTTATAAAATGCACATGCTGTGTTGCTGTTTTAACACAAGTGTCATGTAAGCACATAGTGCATTCTATATGGTGATATAATCACAGTCATTTAACCAAATAAACTCATAACATACAAACATAAAATACACATTATTAAATGTAGAAATTTTAATCATTTATACTTATACTTACCTTTGTTTAAATATTCTAATTAAATAAAATTATACTTACATACACAACTATTTCTTTATAGAACACTTCTTCTTTAAGAATATTTAGACATCATTCGGTACTTGTGAAGATTTTTATTAAGGTATGCTTTAATCAATAGTGTATGTAAGTCTGTCGATTCGTACATTCATTCATGTGCAGTGCATGTACCGAGACAGACAGTCGTTACGAACACTGTAGAATAACCGTTAATGATAGTGAACGAATAATCACTAGTACACAGTGAAAACGAATTTTACTTGATTAAAAGGCATCGGAATTAATTTTTGTCACGAGTTAATCAATTCACTGATGACTGGAACGATAAAATACTATTCCGAAAATTTGTCTGCTGTTTTGTATGGTTTAAAGTGAAATAGAAAATGATCGAGGAGAGTAACGAAACAATGCTGTTGGTCTCACCTTAAATTAAGTAAAATAAAATCCAGATTTCAAATAACTACATGATCCATGATTCCATAAGAACTGGAAATGAAAAACTGTTTCGGTTGCGCGCGATCCGGAAATACGAGTTTATAAGATGGCGTCAATACAACAAAAAACGGCGCCATCTTTAGAACTAGCCCAGCAAACGTTCCTTAGCGTCTCGTAGAGGAAACTTTTTATCCTCGTTCTCATTGGTCAGTAACATTGCTGTGACAGTGCTGCCTCCATAGAGTACCAAGCGAGTGAGAGGGAACGACATAAACACGACACTTATGCGAGTGATAGTGCATCATAGCTTCTCTCACTCTATTATCCCATTCTCTTTCTCGTACACATTCGGTTCACTTATGGTCTTTTCTCGATATGAGACTTGAAATTTACTGGCGGTCGCGATAACTGTTCACCCCACTATTCTCAATTACACGTGAAAGTGGAATGTGATGAACAATTACTATAATGGTCACTTCACTTTGAATTTCTCATTTCGAAAAACAAGACATAACCGAGTTTAAATTCACGTCCCGTAAGGTATCGCGCTTACGCACTGATACGCATAAAAATCGGCGCGAGATCGTCGAACGTTGCGCAAAGATTTCATCTGACTGTAAAGCCATGTGAAACAGCCTTTAGTTTCATATTATGACTTTATTTCTATCGTTTATGCATTGCATAACTTTTCCAAGTATGGAATATATTAATTTATGTGAATTAGTACTTCTAATCTGAGTATTTATTGTATGATTATGTGGTGAGGTGATTTCGCCACGGCTTATATGCTGGAGATAGATATTAAACTCAACTTCAGATATTCCCCAATGTGGGGGAAAAATTATGACGAAAATCACTGGACTGTTTATGAATATTAATTGATGAAATTATATTTTGTCCTGCCATTGTATCAATTGAAAAATGGTCAACTTCTTTACAATAGAGTGGAATAATACCTTAATATTCATTGATAAACATTAAGCACATAGTTCTCCATACAAGATTAGAAGAAATTAGATTTACATATAATAAGAAATTAAATGTCTTGTTGGTGTTGCATGCAAAGTGTATTTTGTTTTTCAAATGTATGCAAATTGTAGAAAACATGATACAAACAATTGATTCTAAATAATATAAATGGCTTAGTCTACTTACCAAGTTTGATAGTAATATTCCTCTCTAATTCATTCTTAAAACGAACAGTTTGTACTCCTGATATCGCTTTTACAATTGTGGATTTTCCATGCGCTACATGACCAATAGTACCTGTATAAAAGTTCCATTGTACTTTATACATATATATATTCTATATAATAATTAATTAATAATAATTACTCCATCTAGAATATGTGTATATATATATATATATATATATATATATATATATTCTAGATGGAGTAATTATTAATAAAAAATACATTATAGTTACCAATATTGATTGTAGCTTGTCTACTGATGACCTCAGGTGATAATGCAGTTAATTTACTTACATCCTAACAAATAAAAAATTTGTAAATTTCAAAAGTATATTCGAATAGGATATATAAAATATCTTTTTCTCTTAATCCCTGTCAGTCAATCCTTTATGTCAGTTAAATATTTATTACCTTCGGGTTATAAACATTTATTTATTATAGGGCATACAGTTATATTTGATTAAAGTACCGAAATACATTTATGCCCAAGTTGTAACCGTGTACATAAAAATGTATTAGAACAGGAAGATTTCCTGCTCGTTTCTTGCAACAGAAAAATGTAAAAATAAGAAAATCGGATGCATCGACTCGGCGATATGATTGAAAAAATTAGTAAAGCTTTGCAAATGCAATCGAATCATCGTAAGCTAGATGCAGATGTCATTAACAATTGTCATAATATAAACGGTGAAAGAAGCTAAAAGAATCTCTTCGCGAAGTGGACGCTATTTCAATGCGATTTTGCTTGGTTTCCTGTATATCGATGAAAATTTTCATTCACATTAACCCAACCGAAAAGTATTACAGTATGCCACCAGCAGGAAAGATTGAGGTTATACGAAGTATGATGAAAAGTTGTCAGACTATGAGGACACATCCGCTCTAATTTTACTTACTAGCTTTGAGAGATCTTGCTTATAAAGATTTGGCTGACCGGTAGTCACTCCTAATCGTTCTTCACCGCCCATAATCACTGAGTCAGTATTTGCAATAGGCAAACCACGCGAGGAACACTTCAAAAAAGGCGAGAGTTCATTTAAAGTTACAAGCACGGGCGACTCCTGAATTGAAAAGAAGCTGAGAGACTGCGGTCAGCGCCAAGTGGAAACACATCGAATCACTACTACATTTCGAATCGACTAACTCTATTCAGCACTAAATCAAAATTAGTTACTCGATCACCCCTAAAAGGATTAAATTTTGCGATTATACGCACGTCATAGCCATCCAAGTATTTGTGTTAAAATTCTTCGTAAAAGTGCGTAAGAAACACTCGGACGTGCATTGGTATTTGTCGGAAAATTGTCCATACAATATTCAAGATTATTTTCTAAAATTATAGACAAGGAATGTTAATAGACTTAGTTGGCTGTTCTATTTGAATAGAGGCCGCAAGGAAAGCACTGAATTTTAGCGTCTAGTATAATGTTTAAATACGAGCATATAGGCTAGTATGAAGTCCAAATACGAGCACAGTCGGTAGGGTCAATTTCTTCATTGAATCGATCCTATCATGAAGAACAAACTGCACAGATCTGGAGATGGTTGCCTATGTTAAGGATAACTGACATGAAGTTAGAACAGTTATCTCTTGTTGGTACTGACTCGTTATCGCTGCAGATAATGTCAAGGCAAATAATTTTGGTCAACCTCAGGTATACATTTTCAAAGCATTGTTAAAAAACGATATGTAAGCTACAGATTAAATAATTAATTTCAATATTTTGTCCTTTGAAATTTCACTACTTGCATATAGAAATTCGTAAGCGATGAATATTGAATGGTAAACGTTCATAATTGAGGAAAATTTCAATTGATTAATGCTCAACTCTGTTAGACAACCTCTAACAGAATCGTTACGGAGGAGATGCCTAGCAATATTACTAATTATCTGGGGAGAAGCTATTTTACTGTACGGACATTAAAAATGATCTTTAGAAACAGGAGAGCGAGGGTGAGAGTTTTTCATTAAGAAGAATCATTTTCCGGTTCGTTCGTGCCACGAATTACCACGCAGCCAGCATAAAAGCTGGGTCAGGAAATAGATGCATATATGTATGCTGACTGCACTATCGGGTGCGTGCACCGCCACATCGCGTTAGCCATTCCTTATATCGTAATCTAAGGAGGTGGTCAGCCGCACGGTCACGGGAGTGAGCTTGCATGCTTTCAAACAGAGTAGGTTAGAAGGTTCGTGAATTTCTCATGAAGGAAAATGCACGGCCCGTCGTTGTCGGCCACCTAGCCAGCAACTTTCCCTTCGACAAAATGGTGACCAGTGTCACCGAGATTCTACCACGCTGTCCAGAAGTCTGGAAATCATCCTAACAGCAAATTTTCGTTCAAATTGTTACACAGAGCCAGAGAACAATATATGTATACTTCTCAACATTCGCTGACACTATTTCCACCAGAATTTTCACGATCTAAATTTGATCCAACCAGATTACTCAATTCAGTTTTCTCGCTCCGTTAAAAAATTTAGAATAAGAGAGGAGACAATGTTGCTCAGCAATTTGAATACTTCATCGTTCAAAGCGTCTCAGAAAGCGAACGCGGACGGCAACTTTATTTCTCGAGAATTATACAAAGCCTTTGAAATTGGTTTATCGTGTTCAGAAGCTATGTCAGATAATGCACCAATATTTTCGTACACGATGTCTTCGCCTCTTGAGTCCAGGCACTATCGCGAACGCAACGACGAAATCAAAACTCTCGAATAAAATGATAACGTTTGGAAAGATGGAATATTCGCCGGCATCGAAAAACGTAGCTGTACCGTTACGAATCTAGGGAATTTCTCTTTATTTCAACGCTAGCATGGCTCGCCCACTATGATCGGTAGAAGAATTCACGGGGAACGAACGAGGAAACAACAATTGGCGAGGTATTCGAGACTCGGTTATTGTGCTTCGCGTAACTGCACGTTAGAAGTACCAGCAAAACGACAAAAACCATCTCGAACGAGTCCGGTTCCGTGTGTTTCCGGCGCGACGGTCTCCGAGAAAAAAAGTCGAGCCTCCCGAGTTCTTCTCTCGGATACCACGCGACTATATCGGGATTAAATTCATTCGTGCGAAACCAACCACCGCACAATTGCATCGAGTCGTGTCGGAAAATCTTCGCGGATTTCCACCGGACAAGGAAAATCCTTTTATAGAGCTCTATCACAGGATTCATCGTTATTACGTCGATGCTGAACGTTGTCGACGCATTTAGAACGTGTTTGGCTGTCTTATGAAAGTCGAGTTCAGGACAATTTTACGTATCATTAGTTGGAAAACGTTCGAGGAGTTCGATTAGTTCAACTGCAGCGTCTCGTGGGTTTTACCATCGAGAATGTATTGCAAAAATATTCTAATTCGTCGATTCCTCTTCAGTATCAGTAAATTTGATTCATCATTTTACGATATACGCTTAACCCCTTGCAATATAATATCGAGTCAGACTCGTGACGAAAATTCTGACCAGAGTCTAATAAACATGTGTGATATTAATTTTCTTTTTCCAAGAAATTGTAAACTACAAACAAGTTCTAATCACTCCAAAATAAATCGTAGTGCAAGGGGCTAATGTTGTTTCATTAGCCTTTTAAATCCGAGGGAAATAATGGTATCGGAATAACGTAAGGTATTCTAAGCGTAATATGATTGCAAAATGATTGTCCGTGTGCCAGAGTGCGACCTCCCGCCCCTCCCCCCGCCGCAGTTATCAGAGGTGTTAGGAATGCGAAGTGCGTTCTTAAGGACTTAGGAAAGTTCTTCCGAGCAGAAGTTGTTCTAAGTATACCAAAAGTTGTCTTATTTTTAGTAAAGCCGTCTGGGCGGTTAGTCATCTGGTATTCAGGTTAAACAGCGGTCCCCTCGGCGCTAAAAACGGTTGACCACCAGCGAACTCTTCGCGAAACGGACTGTTCGAGCAAACGGAGAATTTATTTGCCGAGTATAGTCGCAGCGGCGGCAATCCAATCTTCTCAAGCTTGAAATAGTAGTGTTCGATGAGGGCGCAGGGAGAGAATGCCACAGAAGTGGACTGGACTGTTTCGTGTTGCATGCGGCTGATGGTGGCAAGCCACCGCGAACTATTACGGTGTGCCACGCGGCTTTTCTGACCACCGCAGGATACTCAGGAAGTCCTGTACGGGAAGGGAAATGAGCTTCTTGCGTGAACAATACGACCCCGGTGACCGTTCCCCGGTATCGTGACAGGAATGCCGGTGGACTCGCGATTTCTCGGACAAGGTCCTCCATCGAAAACAGGATACAATATCTGTACATAAATGTATAGTGGATGAAACAATTAAGAAATATCTCGTATACTAAGAAAGGTCCTTTCTAGCGCGCGACAACTCCCACGAGTACACCGTAATTCTGAAAATACAAATTTCTCGAGTAGAAGCAACGTAGTGCCATAGGTCTTTCAAAGAGTTCATGGGTTCGATGGAACAGAATCGAATTTTTATTCGTTGTTTTTCGGGGAGGAATTTTGATTCGCGGGATCGCCGCAGGTCCTTTCGAAGCCCGGAGGGTTGTTCGGGAGTTGGTGGAGCTATTTCTTGGTCTTCGGCCGCTTCTTCTTTTTCTCCTCGGGTCGATACGGCCCCAACTTCCGGCGCACCACGACGCCTCGCCACCAGGCTTGAATCCTAATCGCGCTTCTTCGCTCGTGCTCCTTCCGCTCCTTCTCTAGCCTGAGCGTTTCCTTTTCCGTCAGACACGTGTCTATGAATTCCTGCTTATGGCGATACTGTAACGGAGTGTTACGTGTTCCACTTAAACCGTATCCGGGAACATCGATTCGCGGTGATTAGTGCCGTGCAGAGTCGGAGTCGGGAGCGCGGGCGGGAATAAAAACAGGAATCGGGGAAACGGGCAAACGGGCAAGAAACGTGATCGTTGTCTTTCGAGTTTAATCGTATATTTACGCTCGTTGTATCCGCGTTGTTATTTACGTTCTCACCGAGGCTGCTCATGCCCCGGCGAAGAAAAGGGATCGGTGTCTAAAGGATGAATCGGTTTCGTTGGATCGAATGAAACGCGGCTGATTAATGGGAGCCGAGCCAATCAACCCCGGCTAGGAAAAGCTTCGCGTTCTTATCCAAAGTAAAAATGCTTAACAAACTAAACGACGATAAATAATCTCTTTTTAATACCGCCTCGACGAGATTAGCGAGATATTTTTAATGCATTGTGATCGGAGAGCTCGAGAGGGTTTTTTTTTTATTTTTGGGGGGAGACCGGAGAATTATGGGATCGCATGATGCGGAACTTTTTTTCTCTCTCTCTCTCTCTCTCTTCTCCTCTTCTGTTCGCACTCGAGAAATTTCACATGATTTAGAGTGGCCAGAAACAGGTTCTTGACACGAGTTATCGATTTCCCCGGCAGAATATCCGCATTGCACGTAGATTCTAAGCCTACGGGAGCAAGCTACACAGGCACGATTTCCAATAGGCTTAACCCGATTAACGCCGGTTAATCACCGGTTCACACCGAATAGTTAATGAGACAGTTATTGCGTGCCGCCTCGGAATGAGCGGCTCGTTCTTTCTCGAGCCCGCGAATCGAGTTAATCGCGGAATTTTTCATAGCACCGGTTTTACACCGCTTATTTCATCGAGCGTGTAAATTAACGAAAATCTCCCGGCAATTCTCTTCGCACAATAAGGAATCTTTGCAAAGATTCACAGTCGGCTAATTAGACGGTGTGGTGACAGGAAAGGTAACTTTGCAGAGATTCCGGGCCAGCACCGTGAAGAATGGCCCTCGAACGCCTCCCCCGGTTAAGAGTAAATGTCTAACATCTCGGAAACTCGAGGAATAGGGAGATTAACTGTGGGTATTGGCTCGCATCAACAGGTTAAACTTTCGTTTTTCGAAGAGTGATCGCCGGACTGCGGATCTTGTGCGACTGTGACAGAAATGAATCGACGAACCCCATAACTGTAAAGATATTAGCCCATTTACATCATTACCGTATATATACGCGCAACTTCTGACCGTTTGAAATTGTTCTTTTTAAATATGCTTAAAAAATTGGTGATAAAAGGGTTACAAGAATCTGATTTCAGCTTATTGTTAGTAGACTTATCAAAATAGAAAATTAATGTCTATTTATCTCCTGCTTTTGACAATCGTCTGAGTAGATTTTTATTTTGTATAAGAATTCACGGTCCGGTGATAATTCTTCGTGAAGGTTTTGCTTAATGGGATCCGTCAATGTTTGGAAAAGCGGGAAAAGAAGCTTCGAACTGTTTAGAAGGCTAGAGTACCTCTTCTTCGAGTTCCTCCAATTCTTTCCCTCGAACTGCTATCTCGATGCGTAGCCGGCGAATCTCTTTCTCGTACATTTCCTTCTCCCGGAAGTATCGTCTCTCCCATTCCTTCGTCTTCTTCTCGAACGACTGGAAGAAAGGGTTCGGAGACGCGAGCTAATCATTGCCGTACACCGGTACATTCAATCCACCGCGCGGGATTTCGATCTTCTCTGTCGTAGGACAAACGCGACCGATAATTGAGCTGTTCCGGTTCACCGTGTACTTCGGAAAGTAGAGACGAGGTTTCTTCGGTGCCGCGAAATTGGAAACTCGATTCGAGCCTTAACAAACCCCGGTTAATTGGCGACCTCCGCCGCAGCATTCTACTTTGAACACGGTTTTCAACTCGTTCATTTTCTCGTGTTTGCACCTTCGCCGGAAGACTGTCCGTTTATGATGGAAGCGTTCGCGAATATGCGCGGTTCGCTTATTAATTGCTCGAACGCGTTTTGCCGGGGATAAAATAAAAGAATCTCGCAGAAACTTTATCCAGCCGTGCGGTTTTACCGTTCGGATTTCCTATAAACGCGCAAACATCTGCTGCATCGTTTCAGTCGTCTGACAGCGATCGCGTTTCAAACGGAAGAACAAGATCGCAGACAAAAATTTGTTCGAAATGACGGATTTTTCTCTTTGAAGCATTGATCAAGGACGAATGGTTACTTTTGAGTTCTCTTCATCCGTCTACTGTTTCAAATCACGCCTACCCATTTTTGTCATAAACGCATAATACTGATCGCCTGGATATCAACATTTATCGACAATCGCGCCTCTGTGTTCAAGTTTGCGCGAGGAGTAAGACAATTTATAAATACAGCGGATTACAGCGGATTTTACACGTTCATGGTAAGAACGAGCAGGTCGAGTGTAAAACAGCGAAGGCATTAGAAGGACTGAAGAATTCGGTCATGTTGTTTCCAAGTAATTAAGGTTATTAGAAGACATTTTATGGCTTATTTTATATAGCGAACCATCGAGCTATTGCCGTGCTGTTCTTCGACAGAGAAGATCCTAGAACATAGATTTTGGTTCGAAAACCGAGCATACTCTCGGTTGAAAATTGCGCGTGGGCGCGGCCACTCACCTCGGTATCCCGTATCAGGAACTTCGTTCGCTCGTTATGAACGCGTCGCTTGTTATTTTCGCGCACGCGGCACTCGTTTAATACCTTCTCCAACTTTTCTATTTCCATGTTAGCGCGCAACGCGTTCTGCTCGCATCTCGCCGCTTCCCAGGCGGCAACATAATCCAGCTCCGCGTCCGCAATTAATTTCAGTTTCTCTGTCCCTCGCTGCGGTGTTTGAAAAGCATGGAATTACTATATCGCCGCGAATTAAAAACACGCTCGCCGGCGGAGACCCGACGGATCGTTCTGCGAATTTCATTTTCAACGTTAACCAACTATTAAATCTTTAAAGAAGCGGCGAACTCCCGATGCGCCGAGAGGATTTTCGTTTGCCGACGGATCCGGGATTTCCATTCGTATCTGTATCTGACACGGTTCTCGGTTGAATTGTATATTTTTTCTCCACTATGAAACCAGTTTTAACAAAATCAGAACGGACAAGGGAATTTTAACCGACAAGACTCGGAGAACGCTGCAGCGCTAAATCGATCGGTGTATTATACTCTGTAACAATGATTCGTACGTGTTTCTTTAGCTTGGATAATTGTGCGAATGTTGCAAGAATATTTACCGAAGCAAAGCCGCTTGTGGAAAAGTTACAACTAGTTTTCTTTATGATTTTCTTACTGCGAGAACAGTCTAGTTTGCGAGTGTTACCTGTTCTGCGGCCAGCTCGTTCAGAATCCGCTTCTCCTCCAGCTGGTCCGCGATCTTCTCTTGGGCGATCGTTTGCCGCAACTCCTCTGCAATTTTCTCGAGTCTCTCGCTCTCCTCTCGCATAGTCTGCTCCTCTTTCCCCTGGCCGAGCAATTTTTCGATCTCCCTGGTCAATACCACGAATGTTCCTTTCTCGCGTATCTCCTGCTTCAGCTCTTCCATAATTTTCCCCATGTGTAGACTGCGAGGACGTTATCGGTTTCAGTGGAAACTCACTTTTCACCGCGCCGTTTACTTTCGTTCAGCGTTTCCCAAACTGACTATACCCTGGCAGCTGTTCCGAGCATTTAACACGTTGAACGCCGCGCCTTATCAAGGACAATCGTTAGTTACCGGACAATGAGGTTCTCGTCGTAATCCAGTCTATTAATAATGAATTATTAAGAATAATTTTTAAGCGATACGATGGTGTTGGTTACCGGTGACCACCATGGCTTTCAACGTGTTAGCGCTTCCTAGAATACAGATCTTTCCGGAAAATAAAAATTGTCTGCATCTATATAGCAAAGATTACGAGCCGAGGACTTAATCTTCTCATTGATGTTATACATCTCGAATTTCTAAAGGTCAGTAAAAGCAACGTACGCTTCGCCAGACACTCGTAAAAGGAAGCTCTCGCGGTGAAGATAGCCGTTCAAGCAAATAAAAGATTCGCAGTTCGCGAAACGCTGTGCGTCGCGAGCTGTCGATTCCGTCGATTCTTCACGAATCGATCGACCCGCGGAAGGTTGAGAATCGCTCCCGGCTAAATCATATCGACATCTTTATCACGGTCGAATCTATGGCAGCACGGGTTGGAACGGGTTTCGATCGAGAAATCCGCCGGTTAACAGGTTCAGTAGAGGAAACATCGCGTTCCTCGGCGTACCGTAACATTAAGTTGCCCCCGTTTTATGTGCACCGAGAGGATCCGAATCGAATCGAGCCGAATCGAAAGGAATTCCCCGGAAAATCGAAGAGAAAGAGCAACCGCCACGCTCCTCCGGAGTCCCGGACTCGTCGCAGCTGTCTTCGTAAAGTTTCGCAGACCCAGCTTGTTCTTTCAGTTGCTCGATTCTCGCGACGTCACCGGGGCTGCATATCCGACAGTTCCGAGTCACTGGCACGCGGACGGACATGCAACATACAGGAATTCTTATTCCGTCGCTCGACTCTTCCTTTGCCTTTTTCCTCTTTGCTGTTCAGTCGCCCGTCCGTCGCGTCGCGACGCTCGAACAATCTTTTCGTCGACGCCCTGCCGCGCGGACGAACAGGTGCAACGAATTTTCTTACGTTCGCCCGAGGCTCGATAAATATGTCCACGGACCGTGAAATCGATGCGTCTATTAGTTTCGTCCGACCCACGAAGATTAAAATTTCTGTTAAACGATTGCAGGAGATCCTGCCCGATTTGAAAATCAAATGCGAGCAGCTACATTTTAAGATAACAGTTTCGTTAAGCACTGACAACTGCATTTTCTACAATTGGTCTCTCAACGTAGCCGGAGGATTTCTTTATCGTACGAACCACGTCGTTCCTAAGGTCTTTGAAAGTCGAGCACGAACTTTTGCATTCATCTAGTACATTACACTGTCCAACAACCAATTTTCGATAATCCGATTCTCTTATAAAGTGAGTCTACAGAAACGTTCCACATGAGAATCGTTCGCATAGTGTTCGTGCCCAGCGCGGGACAAATTCTTGAAGCTGAAACATCGACTATAAGAATCGTCTTGTTGCACAGTGTTGTTAGTTCTTTCTAAGCTGAGACGAAATTCTATTTTTGTGGACGTCACTTCGAAGAAAACTGACTATTTCACACTAAACTTGCCGAGCACTGAAAACAGTTACTATGCGTTTCCTTATAAAAATGACACACGGTCGGATTTATTTGCCGTATTATGTATGCTTCAATAAAGAAACGTGCATGGAAGCTTCTTTGTAAATTTCACAATTTTAAAATACAAAATCTGGAAACGATCATTTGACCGGCAATATGGTAGGTTCAGTGTTAATAAATAAAGTCAGATATAAGACTGTGATCTTTTCGATCTCGGTCGAGTATTAGGAAAGACCCGGTTTCATAATTAATCGGAATTAATTCCATCTATTTTATGGAAACGGCTCTCTGCGCGCCAGGATGCAACGTACTCGGTATCGGAAAGAATGCAGCCGTCGATGTCGTTATCATCTTCCGGTGGGTTTTCGAGAACGTCGTGGTAAATGGCCAGACCGTTCGTGTAGTCCTCGAGCGCGGCTAGAATCGTCGAGCGGTCCTGCGGGGACAATTGCGAGACGACGACACTGCTCGTAGTCGCGTTCGTGCTCGTTTCGATCGCGGCCATTCAGCTTCTCCGAGCAACTTTTTCCACCGTTTACACGGCTCCTCCCTGCGGGTTCAACCTTTGACTTGAAATCCGATCGGTTCTGATTCGAAATTAATTCAACCTGTTAACCGGGCAACATCGTACCGGGACATAGCTGCCCGCCCGCGCCGCGTGTATCATTGATTTTTCATATTTCCTGTTCATTGAATCGCAGCCCCCGCAAACCACAACTTATTCGGGCTTCGTACGGCCAGAAATCAATTGGGCAGCTTCTTTACCCGGTCAACAGGTTCGACTTTTAGAAACATTAGCAACCGGCCAATTTAAACCGTTTATTTATTCCCCTCTTTCTCCGGTACGATCCTCCTTTCAACCTTTCCAGCTGCAAGACGGCGAAATTCAATTCAACCATGAACGAATGAATACGGAATGTTCCTTTTCTGTATTTAACGAGCAAGGTAACCCGAGTCTCCGTTTCGTAATGGGTTTATTTGCAGCTCCGTATCGTTTGTCGCGGCAATCGCATCGTCAGAGACACGATCGGACGTTCCGAACTTTGCAGATCCATCTTGTTCGGCGTGCGTTCGATTTTCATGGCGCGATACAGAGATGTTGCTTCGAACGCAGCGGCAGGTGTTCCGCCGTGTAGCGCTTCGAATTCATCCGCATAAACTCCGAAATTACCAGCCCGCATTTTCCGTTTCCCCGGTTTCATTTTCGGAAATTTCTTGTCTCGAGATTTTCTCGTAAAATTCGCGATCTTTTGCGAGAACCCGATGGCTGCGTTCGCGCGCTAGATTTACGAGAAACTGATAGTTTCGGAGTGGGGGAAGAATAAATAAACTACCTGATAAGATAATGCGGTGCGACTGCAAAATACATAGTTTCGCATTTTAAGAGGGTTTATCAGTTTATCACTAGGAGAACTGCTTCGCGCTTGCTTTACCAGGAGAAGTAAGTAATTCAAGCAATATTTAATAAATAAATAGTTTCAGAGCGAAGCTCACTGGAACTGAAACGGTTGACAGCAGGACACCGATCGAACGAGTTCAAGATACAATGAGCGCGATGCGCAGAATGAAATGACAATTGTTTGTTTGTTGGTTCTCACCCAGAAGACTCGAGGTCCGATTAGGAGGCGGCGATGGACGATTTACGGAGACCTCGATTCTAAATCGTGAAACTGATCATGATTGGAGGAAAACAAATCGTGATACGGCGCGCTTTGGCAGCGACTAAATGCTGCTCGATAAAGGCAGGCTCGCGGAGCTTTAAGACACGTGATGTGATACGGTTTGATCCATTGGCCCGCGTTGCCCGTGGAAACCAGCGTCGGGACGCCTACCGGCCCGACCGTATATTTATACCCTCTCGTTGTTACGAGGGAATTTCACAGTACTTAGCAATTTCTGCTTCTTTCCTGGGGGAACCGCCGTCGATAACGACCTCTCCCACCGTTACGGGCTAACATTTTTCTAGCATTGATTTGTAGAACCCTGCCGAACCTTCGCCTCGCACCTCGGCGAAACGGCTCCCAGGGACGCGTAAAATTTCTACGATGCTGGAACACCTAATTTCTGGAATGTCCGCTTCGATGACACGGGAGGACGTCACGCTACTCCGCGGGCTCCGAGGGACGATAAGAGCGCAATTATTTTCCCGGAATGCGATGGAAAAATGGCATATTCGAAACGGTTGGCCTTAGACGATCGTAACTTTAAAACGGATGCACGAAACGGGAAAAATCAAACGTTATCTTGTAACCAGAAATCGATGTTTATATCAGGCGTACAAAAATTGCCGAAAATATTAATAGGTAACCATGTAAAAGAAGATAATACAGTAGTCTCTATATATGTCGCCAAGGTCCCGCTACTGCGGGGTATACTCCGTAAGAGGCCACGGAGCTCGAGAGGCCTCGGACGCCGGACATGTATCGAGAATTTACTGTACTTCATCTGCTGTTAACTAATAAGTATATGTTGCTTAACTAAATTGTAACACTTGATCATGTGGAATTTTTTTTCGGGTGAGAGTCAACGCGTTAACGTTCCAGACGCTGGAACTATCAAAATTTTGACCATTTTCTAGCAGGTCTGCTCTCGTTGGAGGACGCTCTAGAATTGCGGAAGAGCGCGCAATGCTCAAGGGTCTCAGTTCATCAGTCATTCGGGGGGGGGGGGGGGGGGGGTTAAAAAGGATTTCCTTAGCCTGTATAGTATATAATATACAAAGTTTCGCAACAGCCTGTATAATTAGCAGTTCCATTTGGAGAGACCCTCGACCGCGTCCGGCTCTCGTTCTTATTATTAATAATCTTAGCTGCTTCGGTTTTCCGGTCGCGGTGGAAGAAGTTTCAAGTATCCAAATGGAGGGGAACGAAGAACAGCGATGGAGAAGGTCGGGAAGAAGAACTGTCAAGCAGTCAAGTTCTAGAAAAGACGGCCGCCGCGTTAAAGCCTCGCCGAACAATTCGTCGTGGAAGGATATTCTTGTGGACACTGCGGACGACTTTTTCTTCGTCCATCGCACCACCCTGGCCCGTCGACTCTCTTTCCCGTTTCGGTCGGTCAACGAGGGAAGAAAGCTTCACCGGGGCATGTACCGGTCTGATTGGAAAACTTTTTCGTAGCTTACGGACTTTAATCGAATCTGCATTAACGAACGGCTTCTTCGTCGCAGGTCGATTCAAAATCGGGCTCCGTCCCGGGCTCTCGTCTCTGTATCGCTTCGATCTCGGTTATAGCGAAGCGAAAACGCCCCGAAACAATCCAATGTTTCGTCACGAAATTAACGTTTGTTTTAACAGAATCGAAGAGTTACAGTGTATCGAATTCAACTGGGATCGAAAAGTTTCCTCCGCGGTCTCTCCACGTACTTTTCGTTGCTATCGTTTCCCGTCGATTCCATTAGGTCGAAGTGCGTTTGAATGCTCGAATTCGGAACGCAGTCTTCGGTGGCTAAATTTTAATAAAATTGCTACGCCTCATCCATTGCGGAGCAAGTACACGCACCATTTCTTGGTACGTTAAAGATCTGTAAAGATGAAATAAGCTCGGTTCAGATCCGAGCCTTTAAACGGGATGAATTCTTTCATAATATAATCTAAATTAAGTTAATTTATATTCGTAGAAGGAAACCTCTAGATTTGTAATCTCTACCACCGTTCAATCCTCTTTACTTTTAGTTTGTCAATTTTCAACGTTTTCCAGTAGACTTTGCAATTTCCCTGTCGGAATTGTGATTGGTCTGCGTTAATAATAATTAATATGGAGGCGCACGACAAAGTGCCATTCTGGTTTTTAAGGGAGACAATTTACTGTCGTTTTCATGAATGAAATGATTTTCATAAAGCCGGAGCCGGAAGTGCCTCCGACGAGATAACCCGCGGCAAAGACCGGCCCGGCCATTGCAGAGCGCCAACTTCAAATTACACCTAATTTGCATTCCCGTGGTCGCCGGAACTCGACGAGGCGTCATTTTTAAAATCTCCGCTAGATTTCATTTACGATAAGTCGGTCGCTTTCGACGATAACTCGTCTCACTCTCGATCGGAACAAAAAATCGCGACACGAAGCTAACGGGTTTTATATTTAGAATTTTCGTCGCTCCTCCCGGCCGAAAAGTTCGCCAACTTTCTTTAATTACTCGACTATGGAATGCATTCCGAACTAGAAGCATTCTGAGCTAGAACGTCGTCGCATGGACTGCGGATCTTCGCGAGGAATACAAATTTTCTGCATGGTTCCAGTATAATTCATCTTCAGAGAAGAATCGTTCCGATAGTTTGTCCCTTGCTTTAACACTAAACCTACTATGCGCGGTCAAATGACCGTTTTTGAAATTTCGTTTAGAATTTCTTGTATACAACGTTACTGTATCGCCATGTAACTTATTGACTTTTCCTGTAATATACATACATACAACCCATTTTTCAATATTCACAACTTTCTTTATTGTTTGCTTTCCGAAAAAATTTCATGGCATGTCTTTCTATATTAAGATGCACACGGTATACATGAAATGTCGGTAGGTTTAGTGTTCACATCGTATTAGTTGCACGAGGTCTACTAAAGATACTGTTCTTCGCTCTAGTTTTTCTTCACACTATCGCCAAACTAGAAACCCCCAAAAATAAAATAAAATAAAGTAAAATAAAATAAAATGAAATAAAAATCGGAAGAAGTTAAATGTAGTAATCTTCCAACTTTCTTGCATGTTACAGATCCTAATCAAGTTTAGTAGAACGAATATATCAACGTAAAAATTCATTTTAAAACCTGCACAAATAATTCCGTCACCCACATATGGGTGACGTGGCGTTCAACGTGTTAAAATTGAACCTGAGGTTTGCCTTTACAACTTTTGCTAACTCTCAACCTTATTTTCAAACTGGATTTTCCTTCGTTCGAATTTCCAACAAGCCAAACCAAAAGAAGTGTACAAAATAAGAATTCTCTGTTTTACAGTTTCAAACAAATCTCTATCTTCCAGTTTAAAAGGTCCGTAGTCTCTAGTAAACTTATTAGGAGTAAAAAAAAGTGGGCTCGTTTCGATAAGCAGTTTCCGGCATAAAAGTTCATGCGCGCTTAACGTCGAGCAGCAAACAAGACGAGCATAAACAAGCCTGCCAGCTCGGACCTATTTTATCACATTTTAATGGTTCGCCTCCGAATTGGAAATATTAATTTTGCGGAGGATTTCGTGGAAATTCGGTCCGTGCGTTCGGTGCGGTTCCGAAGTGGGGGCGCGCGTGCGTGTTATCAAGGCGGCGTCGCGCATGCGCGTTGCCGCGGCGAGTGTGGCGAGGCGCGAGGGCGGTGTCGGTGGTGGAAGCAGGGAAACGTTTTCTACCCTCTGCGAGGTGGTAGCTCGTCGTTGTCATCGTACGGCCGTCTGTCGTTACGTTTGCTGTCATCCTCGCGTCGTCGGTTAGTGAGTGTCGTTCGAATTCTGGGCCGAGAACGGTCACGAGAGGTTTCGCCGAATAATCGGGTCCTCCTTGGTTACGAGTGACGGGCCGCCCTTGTCGTAGCCTCTGTCGTCGTGCACCGTTACCACTAGTCGCGTATGATACCACGACGTGTCGACCAGTCGAGTGGCAGTCTCGATCACGGTGGAATCGAAGGTTATAACCTGTCATCTTCGCCATCGTCATCGGCGCCGCCGACGTGGTCGTCGTCAGTCTCGATCAGCTGTCTCGCGGGTGAGTAAACGAACGCACAACATGCTCTCTTTCTCTCTTTCCGTTTCTCGTGGGTGTATCTGTGCGTGCGCGTGCCTGTATGCATACGTGTGCTCGTGTGCCGTGTGTGTCAAAGACACCGTTCCGAGAGCGCGGACGCTCCAGTTAACCTAGTTGCTGCGAGCCGTTCGAACGCCCTCGTGTTTATGCCGCGAAAACTGCGAAACGTTTGAAACGCCGGTGGAGCTAAGTAGCTGCGAAAAGCCGCGTGATCATCGATGTCGGTCGCGAGAGGTCGATCCATCGGCCGTAGCAATCGCGGTCGAGGTCAGACTCGTTTCTCGATCCTCGCGGAACAGGACCGCCGCGAGATTATCGATCTATCGGTTCTCTCGGTTCGAGTGGCACCGCGTCGCTGATTTAGGAATCCCGTGGGGAATTCCATACCTATCAAGATTAACCTAGTTACCGATCTTCGTACCGCCCATCCGTTTCTTCCCTCGGAACGGTGATGTCTTCGAACCTGTACCGGACTACAGTTAACCCTCCTATAACGCGATTAATTTGTACCGCGTTACATGGAAACAGTGCTTAAATTAAATTTCATAGAAATCGCAATTTTTCCTCCGCGTTATAGGAGGGTTTGGCTGTGTTCGATATCGGCACATCGCGATGCAGCGATTTAAGAATGTTTGTCCTGTTATTATCAACATTGATAATCACTCGTATTTTGAATCGATTGCCGACTTTATTCCAACGCGTCCACCGACCAGGCGATCTATTTATGTAATCGGCGCAGGTCGGTAACAACCAGGCGAAACATGAAAGTATACGGTGACACAACATTTGCAACACGCTTTTGTAGTTATTACTATCGCACCTGTGATCATTTCGCCAGTACAATTCCCCCTTTGGCGGTTCAGTTGAATCAACGGAGAGAAAGAAATCCTTTGGCGGGCAATTCGAATGAACGTATTAAGTTTTTCTTTTAATTGAATTGTTAGGGATGTTTCTTAAGAATTGTACATCGAGTGATCGGTGGGCGGCGGCGGCGGGCAATTTAAATAAATGCATCACAGTTTTTACTGAAAGTTACTATATTCAATCATCTTGTTACACAGAGAAACGAAACCGCCCAGAAACGATTGTCGTTTGACGATGCGCATCGGTCAGATGAGCGGACCATGTTTTTCTAAGCATTTTATTTAGAATTTTTGGGGATATTGCGTTGTATACGGTGTGCTGTGAGGGCTGTCGCGTCCACTGCACCACTCGATTGGCACGTTTTGTGTCGGGGCGCATCGCAGTCAAAGGGTGAAATGAATAAATAGGGGTGGAACGAACGGATCCCTTGCATGACCCAGTAGCGCCGTAGCGGGACGCGCAGCGTTCCGATTTCTGTCGGGGTTAACCCAGTTACGGGATCTTCGGAACGCCCTCGTGTTTACACCGCGAAAAGAACGGATGTTCGAAAGTTTCGTGAGAGAGATCTCGCCCCGTGTGTTCAATGCTGTACTCCCGCAGCTACCGCGTTGCACATTTACAATATGACCGCACCTTAACCGTTCCTATTTATACCTTGTTCATCATAAATAAAACGTTTCCACGAATGTTCGAACCCCTAGACCCCGATCCTGCTGTTATTATTTCACTAGACCGAGGCACTACCCTTACAAACGTTTCTCCCCAAGGGAACGAAACTGTCCCGGTTGGTTTTGGAATGCGACATTAAGCAAATAACGCCGTGTAAACATTCTCCCGTAACTCGATAGCCGAAGTTGTTGTTAACGAACGTTAAATCGCGTACACTTCGAAACAATTAATCTGCCGTATTGACCTCGCGTTTCCTCGCTTTCAGAGTTCCAGAAAAAGATTCTATGCAATGGGAAAACTTGCCAAAATTTAGTATACGCATGTAAGAATCCATGGCCACGACTTCGCGGATTTTCAGCGAGGAGAATTCGATTCGGCAGTACTCGCAATATCTGTGCTCGTCTGTTCCGCTTCGCGCGACATCCACACTTGAACTTAATTAACGGCATCATTAATTAGGTCGCTAATTGGCGAGTGTCCTCGACGAAACAAATAATGAGTGTCGATTTTCCTTTTAAGCGATTACACGTTTTCTTCTCCGCTTTTTCCCCCGAAAAGGAATTGTATCTTACGGACTAATACGTTTTCTTTAAACATAATCGCCGGTCCGAAAGAAGCATGTACGATCCCTTTAAACGTACACATTTTACTTTCAGGGAATTGCGATCTGAATGCTCGAACACCGGCTTGAAATTCGAACGACTTTCGCAGCCGAGACAAAGGCGTGTCTCGCGCGGAAGAATTTTTCTCGGAAATTTTCTTTGACTCGTTCGATTTGGTTCTCACGCCGAGCAGTATCACGGTGTCTCAGACGAATCCCCCGTAGCATAAAAGGAGATATTCCTGGATGAAAGGGGGATTTTCCCGAAACTACGCGGCGCAGTACTATAAGCTCGAATTGATCAGGCGTCTCGCGGTTTCTCGGATAAATGGAGTTCCCCCGAGGTTTTCTCGCGCCGGTATTTCGTTGGTCGATCCTCCGGCGCGAGGAAAATTTTTTATCCAGTCCCTCTAGTTAGAGGCACGCGAAAAGTCTTGGTGGGGAATGTGTACGATATTGTAGATTTTCTCGTGGTCCGATCTCTAGGAACGGTTAATCGAACGGAGGCGCGGCACGCGGAGTGCGAAACGTTCGTTAACCTTTTTTTATCGAGGTATTAGGAAACGTTAGAAGGGCATAAACATCCGCAGTCTACTAATTAACGACGGTCTCGCAGGGTCGAGTGGTTGGTTTACACAGGCGTCAGACACGGCCATTTTTGCGTATTAAGCACGCCGTTGTTAAGCGTGCAACGCGCGGACGACTTAAAAGGATTATTTTACGTGGTTCGAAATACTTTCCAACCCCGTTTAGTTTCTTCCTGCTTCCCTCTCCCGCCCTGGAATCCGGTTTAAAAGAGAGGAGACCTTCTAACTTTTAGCGAGCTCGAGTTTCCGGTAGACATTTGTCGGCTCGATACGCATTTGCAAATTCCGCTTCGATTTTCTACAGTGAATTTTCTTACAAAATAGACCGTTGTCTATTTACCCGGTTAGTCTATCTACAAACTCCCCTGAACAATACTGTTCATAACAGTATGTTATGTATGTTATGTTTACTTACTGTTTATAATCAAACTTGATGCGAGATAAAAAATGTCTGCATCGATTGCGGGAGCAGGAATCCAGTAGAATTCCTACTCACTTTTAACACGAATGCATAACGTTTGCAGTTTACGTCTAACGCTGAGGACAGATGGAACAGATGTTAATTAATGAACGGATAATCGGTCGAATCGGAACGCGTATTATAACCGAGCTGTATCAGATTACAACGTACCAATAAAACGATACAACGCCGACACAACACACGCGAAACGACTGTACGCTTCTCCTTTAGTCTAGCGACTTACGACTCGCTGCTAATGACTGCTATTAACTCTAGGGCATGCAATCTTATCCTTATAAGCGTTCACACACACGCTACACGATGAAACCCTCTCGCAGCTTCTCCCGTTCTCACTGGCCGTGTCTGCATTCCTCGAATCCCCGAAGTTCACTCGAAGCTGTTGAACGAAACTCGTAACATGTATTTATGCATTCCTTCCCCCTCTCTCGATACGCTTTTTCTATTTTACTCGCACATTCTGCCGTTTCTGCATTTGCTCTCTGTTCGACTATTCATTCCGTTTTCTTTTTTCATTGTACATTCATTGATCTTAAATTCCAGTTATTTTTTGTCAAATTTGAATTATAAAGTTTCTTTTTTTTTTTGTGAAAAAATCTATGATCATTTTTCTATTGTAGGTAGACTGCGGATTTTTATGCAAAACAGAAATTTTTCTCATCAATTGTAGGAGACTGGAGCCAAGTAGACAGTTCTTTCTTTAATAATTTAAGTACGTTGGAAATTATTTCACTGCCTTATCTAATTGTCCAACACTATTAGCAAGAAGTGTACACGCCTATTTCTCTATCAATATCCAAACAGATTCTTTTCATCTCGAATAGAAAGTTGATTGAAAAGAGAAAAGAGGGTTCTAGTAGTACAAGTAAATGGGACAGGCATCCCCTTAAAGTCACGTGGTGGTCGAAGCGGTTGAAACCCGCGGATTTTGAACGGTCTCGCAACAATCTCTCCGGACAACCCCTGTCCGTCGAATCAGGGCTCATTCTGTCCGAGGAATTTCGTAATTACTCGAATCTCGGGCGAACGTTTAGGCTTTCGCGGGGATCGATCCCGTTGATTGCTTTGTGCGAGAACCCTGAAATCTCGTGGCCACGAAATATTGTTCGATAAAGGGAACTGGGTGTGTCCCTCGGCCGAGCATAAATTCCTTAATTAGCGGTCGTGTGCTAGAACCGTCCGTTGCGCTCGGGACTCTCTGCGCTTCGAAATTTTATGCGTGCACAATATTTTGATTTCATAATTGTCCTCGTTTCGATGTGGACCATTAGAACATTTATATCACGTACAAAGTATTCGAGCAAGAAAAATGCAATTCGAAGCAAAAGTTAACCCTTAGTACTCGAGTTGCTACTTTGAGCTGTCACTAAAAATTGCTAAATATTTTTCTCAATATTCAATTTTTATTTAATAAATTATTAAACATTTAAGTAAATTGCACCAGTTTCATGTGCATAATTAAACAAATCATATGGACACATATTAGGTCAGAAGAAACGTTTGGTTTTCGAGTTAATATAATCCCGAGCGCAAAGGGTTTGCATTGAAAATCGATTTGAGGATCAAACGATTAATTTTCTACTTTTTCGAGTTCACTTCGGATCACAGAAATGTTTGGTGGCTGGGCTCAAAGTGCGATCCGGTTCTTTGGGAAGAAGTTCCTCCTCAAGGATTAACCATTGTTCGATACAGTCGGCGAAGCGTGACCGCCTCGGCAACGCGAGCATAAGTTTCTTGATTAGTCGGTTCGCGAGTGCTAGTAAATTTCGCATGATGTCTGATTGGTTGGCCGGTCACGTGCCGCCAACCGTAATCCCCGATTCCCTAGGCGACGCTCGCGATGATTGATGAAACGCCGTTGTCGGATTTATGGCCGGAATTACTACTGGACTCGCCCCTGTAACAGGCATCACCTGTATCGCGAGAGTTCTCGGTTATTTACAGTAGTAGCCGGCGAGGTAATGGCGCGTCGTTTTCATTCGGTTACGGGGCCAGGATTTATCGAGCGGTGTTATTACTTGTTTAAGAAGGTTAATTGGCGGTAATGGCCGGCTGGGCTCGGGGGATATTGCATCAACGCTGTTCTACCGTCTTGGTCGGAGCCGAATCCTCGCCCCTTACACCTCGTCCTCGCCTCGATCTTCGCATCGTCGATTTCACAATCTCCAAATGAATTAACCGACTGTTTAGTAGCTTCTCAGCCCGCATCATCTTCGCGACCAAAGGCTTCTTAACCATTCAGGAAATTGCTGTACTGATATTTCGTAAATTCTGTTGATTCGAAGCCTAGCTCTTTAAAGAAGAATATCTGGGCTTGTGCTGTTATTAATAGACTGCAGATTTTTATGCAAAAAAGCATTAAGGTATAAGGAACTACGTACGTACTTTTTCTCAATTTTATCATAAACGCATGAAATCTGCAGTCTAGTTATTAAAGAGGAACCTACCGGGTCAAAAATCTACCGGTGGCTATTTAGAAATTCAATTGATATAGTTGACGAAAAATATTCTTAACCACTTCGCGACCACGGACAAGTTATTTCGCGACGAAATACCGTGCGTACAATAACCACAGACGAGTTATCTCGCGACCAATCTGTAAACGAAACTTATTCGCGAGATAACTCGTCTGTGGCACAGCGTAAGCAAAATGCGAGATAACTCGTCTGTGGCACAGAGTAAGCGACATTGCGTCGCGAGATAACTCGTCCGTGGACGCGAAGTGGTTAAAGGAGGGAATTTACTTCTACCAAATATACTTGTACTAACATCAAGGACAATTCTATTAGAATGAGAATCCTTTTAACAGCGTTTCCCTGCGTGCAAACCGCTAATCGTTTGTCGCACATAACACAAATCTCAGAGTCAAAATTCGTAGACATACGTTCTTTTTCGGATAACATTCACTTGTAATTTCAAAAATATAAAAAACGAACGTGTTGTCCATCGATGGGCGTATCTCGCAGTCGATAATCGAGTCAGTAGTTCGAAGCAGGAAACGGAGAGCACCGTTCTATTTTTATTATATAGGGCGGAATGCTATATCTGGGAAATCTATAAACATTTCCCAATGTTTTCTATCGATAGGGTGAAAATTTCGTTTGAACTCTAACGCCAACGAAATCGAGTGATTCACGAGCATCGACTCGAGAGGACATAAGGTAAAAAAATATCTAGAAGAAGCATCTATAGATAACTAAAGAAAATACAGAAGAGGTGAAACGCGTAAAGACAGTTAACTGATAGTTATGTAGAAGCTACCTTAACCTTAGGTCCCTTGTCCTTGGACCAGTTTCTTTGGTTGAATTACTGAGAACGAGAGGATACGAAAAATAGAAATCCTGGCCCGCTTGATTTTCCCAAGCCGACATAAAGACTATTAAAGGAAACGTGGAGGCTGAAGCACCTAAAGATGACTAAAGAAAATATACAAGAGGTAAAACGCGTAAAGATCCTCGGTGTAAGCTCGGAATAAAGTGTACCGTCGCTTTTGGAAATTCCTGTTGGATCACGCGAGAAGCTTGATTTGAGTTGATAAGGGAAATTTGATCGACGTGAATCGGGTAACAGGATTCTACACGCGCAATCAAAGGTCTGGCCGTTTCGCGCCGTCATCGTGGTCGCTTAAACGTTGTATCTGGCGTTGTTGGTCGTGTTCGTCGACGACCTAATCTAACCCAGTTCCTTTATCCGTTCCGCGGAGCAATTCCTTTTTCGTTTATTTTTTCTTTTTCTTCTCTTTTTTTTACGTGATTTCCTTTCTGTTCCTTCTCGTCCTTCCTCGTTTCACCTTTAGTTCGTCCCCGGCGACAACCTATTTAGCGGAAGCCTTTTAATCCCTTTTTCCCTCGCAGACACAATTTGTGTCACGCGCAGTTAACTTCTTTGGCTCATCAAGTTCTTTAATGCTCCGCCGTTTCTGCGGGACGACGCGAAATTATTGGTTTTACATGTATATATATATATATTTTTTCTGTATGACTCTTAGCTCGCTTCGTAGAAGGCTAGACGAGGCGAAACGTGCTTTTAATGAAATTCCGCTCCGATAAATTTTCCATAAATCTCGACCGCGTGCGCCGTCATGAAAATCGATCCCATGGTCTCGTCATCTTCGTTTTTTCTCGCGATGGAGTCGGCTTGGCACTGTTCTTGGCTCTGATTGTCCCGGATGCGGCGTCCCACAAAGTCTGATAGCTTTAATCAAATTTCGCGCTGTGGATTCACAGGAATTACCAAAAATAGTTACGGCTAAAGGATACTCTGAATTAACAATCGAAACGTGGTAGCGTCAAATTCCCAATTTTCTGTGCAGTTGAGGAATGCAGTGAAGCGTTTGAGCCGTTTTATGTAAAAGTGGTGTGTAACTCAATATGTGTTTCATTTACCACCACATCTCGATCGTTATTGCTATACAGCGGATTTGATGACAAAAATTAGCAAGTATAATTCGCAACAATGAAAACATTAGAAGAATTTAAAAATACTTTTACATTATTTTCGACTTAAAAACATATTAGGAAAGAAAATCAATTTCTATTTCGCTCCAGTTGGTTGCAAATCAGATAGAACATGTTTATTTTGCATAGACATCCGCTGTCTAGTTATTACATAGAATGAATGTAATATAATTTTAGCGCTTCTTGCATGAGACCCACGTACCATTCTCCAATACGATTGGTTGTTGTAGAACCTTTATTTAATTTCTCTGTAGATAATGTAGATTGTAGATAGATAATGTAGATTATTTTAGGGCAAGGACTACGTAAAAATTGTAAGCGATTCCGAAAATATATACAAATTTCTGCGACCAGGTCCGCACTTCGAAACTCGGGGTAGAGGTGGAAGAAATTAATGGGTTTGAACTGTATGCCTACGGACTGCAGCGTGGAGGGCTGAATAACGTTTAGAGAAATGTCCGCGGTTCGGTCAGAAGTTTCCCACGATTCCCGGGAAGCCTGATTCGGGTCTTAGAGTGATGAAAATGGACGTCGCACAGTGGTCCGGATCGGGAAAATAAGTGATATTTAGCCCAAAAATGAACTTTCTCGTATCGATATCTAATCAACGAACATTACTTTTTAAATGTCCATGGACCTCGAAAATGAAAAAATTAGTACATTTTAATCAATATTACGGTTGTAATAAAGATTGAAACTTGGACGTTTTAAGAACAGAATTTTTCGCCACAAAAATTGTTTCTTTTTAATGAGATATCCCGACGCTCCTATTTAATATTTTCTCTCGATTTTTTTTTAAATTGAAGAGCAGACTTTTTTTCGATGAAACGTCTTGTTTTTTAATAGCAATTCATGCACGTATTCTATTAAAGAAATAATGTTGAATATAGTAGGAAAAATTTGCGAAATTTTCTACATTAATAGAGCATATTTTTTTAATTCCACAGAATTCCGCTTTAAAACCAATTACAATATTTACGGTACATCTTCTTTTATATAATCAAACATGAATTAGATCCCCCCTCGTCCCACTTCACAAATTATTGATATCTAATGTTGTCAATGTTCAGTCCGTCCATATAGTTTTATGTATACTCCTGTGTAGCTGCGGTTCGAATCCATCGTCCTACTCTGCAATACTTTGTATGCAATGTTTATGTTACGCTACACATTCGACTGTCACAATATATTCGACGTGCTTTTAGCATTCAGTTGAAAGAGAATCGTCTAAGCGTGCATAGTGAGATATTAGGAGCAATTTTTTTGTATTACAGTTATTTTTATGTTATAATACAGAGGGCACTATTACCAATCGGGCAGCTTTCTGAGGAAGCTCAAGAAGTCCGACATAAAGATTTTAAAGCAATTAGATGTAAAAATACCAGAAAATGTTCTCGAACTTTAGCAAATGAAGATACACTGTTTAGACTACTTCTAACGTCCGATCCTTATGTATCTAATATACGGATAAAATCACGTACAAAGAAAATTAGAAATTTAGATCAAGAAGCTAAAGAATTGATAATTACGTAAC
>CM052132.1:16307557-16396214 GCA_028454255.1 Halictus ligatus | reverse complement strand
TTTTAATTCCACAGAATTCCGCTTTAAAACCAATTACAATATTTACGGTACATCTTCTTTTATATAATCAAACATGAATTAGATCCCCCCTCGTCCCACTTCACAAATTATTGATATCTAATGTTGTCAATGTTCAGTCCGTCCATATAGTTTTATGTATACTCCTGTGTAGCTGCGGTTCGAATCCATCGCCCTACTCTGCAATACTTTGTATGCAATGTTTATGTTACGCTACACATTCGACTGTCACAATATATTCGACGTGCTTTTAGCATTCAGTTGAAAGAGAATCGTCTAAGCGTGCATAGTGAGATATTAGGAGCAATTTTTTTGTATTACAGTTATTTTTATGTTATAATACAGAGGGCACTATTACCAATGGGGCAGCTTTCTGAGGAAGCTCAAGAAGTCCGACATAAAGATTTTAAAGCAATTAGATGTAAAAATACCAGAAAATGTTCTCGAACTTTAGCAAATGAAGATGCACTGTTTAGACTACTTCTAACGTCCGATCCTTATGTATCTAATATACGGATAAAATCACGTACAAAGAAAATTAGAAATTTAGATCAAGAAGCTAAAGAATTAATAATTACGTAACGTAAAGCATGTAATAACAAATACAAAGTAAATATTACGAGAATAATTTTTTGATTTTTTTCCACCCATTTGTAACATAATGATAATATATTATTGAGCCCAAATTTCGTGTCGATATCTCTTAGGGTTCAGAAGTTATATTCAAATGTCACTAAATTTTCTGATTCGGACCACTGTGCGTCGTGGCCCGTCGTGGCCCGTTTCCAGTCCGATATTAGACGGTATAATCGGGAAACGCGGGTGGGAGAGTTAGTTAGTCGGTCGCGTCCCGTTCCATCCAGACGTCGGACATTTAAACGCGATAATTAAAGTTTTTTCTTTGAGGCCGCGTGTCGCAGTGGACCCGAGAGAGACCCGAGAGAGACCCGAGAGAGACCCGAGAGAGACCCGCGTTACCCGTTTCCCGGCGGCAGGCTCGCAACCCTGCAGCCTTCTGCCGCATATATTTCCGTATTGCGCTAACTGGCTGCTTAACCAATCCGCGGGCGTCGACGGCGAACAGAGCGGAGCCATTTCACAGCCAACGGGTCTCAGACTGTCGAGGAATAGAGCACGACACTCGCATGCTACGAGTGCCGGGATAGGCACGTGACCTTTTGTTAATAATTTCCATTCACAGCCTTCAGACACAGACTTAAGATCCGTCTTGGTCTTGATCCGATTTGGCCTTGACTATCACGCTATGTTACGCTGTGCCTTTTTTCTAGACATCTTACGTTTTAAATAAGTAAGTAATCAATTAAAAATGCATATCACCGTGTTTGTACATGTTTTTGCTACGTCTGTCCAGAGCCTTTTTTTCGATACGAACACTAAATCTCTCGAAATTAAGAGAATCTCTCTGCGGCAGCCATCTTGTGTGACGTCATACTTGCTTCAGAAAGCGAGTTTTCTGCCGAATATTACAAATTACTCCATGATGAGGTAGAAATTCGCAATTTGGGCTCTGGACAGACGTAGATTGGACTTTTAGGAAACACAAGTGACCACTTCTAAATGGCTCATTGCAATATTGAAGCGTCAATTTGTCAAGATTTTGACCCTTGCAAGTTCATATATGTATATTGCAGAGAGATTCTCTTAATTTCGAGAGATTTAGTGTTCGTATCGAAAAAAGGCTCTGGACAGACATAGCAAAGACATGTAGAAACACGGTGATATGCATTTTTAATTGATTACTTACTTATTTAAGACGTAAAATGCCTAGAAAAAAGGCACAGCGTAACATAGCGTGACAGTCAAGGCCAAATGCCTGCCGGCCCCCTTAAGTCTGTGACTAAACTTGTCACATTTTCTCCTCTGTATTATCGATATTATGAATTCTGACGGCAGAAACGTGCTTCAAGTTTTTCGCTTTATTTCGCAGAGAATCGAGACAAAATATAGCTCAATTTGAATTCAAAATGCTTGGATTCCATGGCATGAACATCGTCAATTTTTGGCCTACTTCTAACGCTTATATTACCAAATATCTCGGCAACTTCTGACCAGCGCCCACTAGATTGAACCTTATTGCTTCGAATGAGTCCTTTCCCAGCGACAAAATATTCTTATATAAGGACGAAAACTTGAGGCACGTCAAACCATTTTTTGACGGTAATGTAGTCACTCTACCTTATCGCGAATCTACGAAGACTTTTATGGACATTGGCGTGGCGCTCGACGTGTTCACGGTGATTGTGGAACAAACCAATGTTGATTCACACGACATCTGCACAGAATGGATCAAATAAAGAAAATCGATAATTATTGAAACACGACTATTCCGTTGAATATTAATACACGCGCAGATCATTGGAGAAGCTCCTGGATTAGCGCTAAATAAAATTCGTGTCTTTAAGCGTCTTCTGTCAATATCTTCTTAGAAACTGTATCTGGAGAATCGAGAAAATTGTCGTTTCGATCGCTTATTTCGAGCGGCGTGCACCCCGATGCGTCGCGATGCAGTGCGATGCACCGGAAGCGTCCGTCAAGACGCGATTTACGGTACTCGGAAGCCGAAACTCACCATGAAATCGGATGCGCGGGTCACTGCTGTGTGCCGCTTACCTTTCCCCCGTAAACTGTAATCGTTTCCTTGTTCATGGATCCCCCACTTCCTTTGTTTCCTGCCTGGATCGGTTCGTTCGAACGGATTGATCGTCCCCTTTGAATTTACCCGCTTACTCTTCTCGCCCGCTTCCTTTTCTCTTTCTCTTTGGTCAATGGGAGTATAGTAATCTTCGTTTAACGGACTCGTCCCCCCCCCCACTTCCCGGTTAATTGACGCGGAGCTATTTCCCGGTGATTCCCTGGGATCGCCGAAACTTTTCGTCGACCCTTTTGTTTCATTCCCACTCGATGTTTCTTGCTTTCGTCCGCGATCGAGCCACGATCCAATGGGAGATTGCCACGATCATTCTTGGGCACACATGCCGTCCAAACTGGGAGAATATTGCCACCTGAGTTCGACCTTTATCGACTGCAACAGTTCATTCGATCTTCTTCGCTTTCTTGATTTATTAAGGCTCGCGATTGAAACAGTTGATCGTTAATAATCGGGACTGATTTAGTCGGGAGGGGAGTTTGACTGACGGTCGCAATTTGTCACAATTAGGCTGCAGATGCTCATGCAATTTCCTAGTTTAATTTCGAGAGACAGAGCTCATAATTTAATACCGTAATTTTTATTTTGTGTAATTTTATTTTAAAGTAGCTCTTGCAGATCAGAAATAAGTAAAAACTGCATTACACGCAGTTGCATTTTTAAAGCGCCTATTGTTATTCTACCAATCTTGACCCTACTCATTTTCTCAAACACTTTACTAAGACGCAACTCCTATTTCGATATTCCTCGCTGTTCTTAAAAAATTTCACGAAGAGGAAAATTCCAGTATTTCTTTTCGACAAATAGATTATTGCTAGAGAAAGAGATGCTAGAATATTCTTTCTCGTAGAATTTCGGAAGAACAGCAAGGAACATCGAAATGGAAGTTCCGTCTTGATAAAGTATTCAAGGAAATAAGACCGAGGCAAGTTCTCTTCGTGGCAAAAATAAAATACCCTGAACTTTCGTGGATACATATAGCTTCTGTTGTTTCCGGCGAACTCCGTAAACCGAGATAAATGCATAATCGTATCCGCAGTCTAATTATCGCGGGCAGTTGCCCGTGGAAAAATAGATCCGTTTTGATTGGTTATCCGTTTCCCCTGGTTCACGCGATATCCGCCCGCCGTACACAATCGACACCGATAACAAATAATTAAAAGTTTCATCGATATTTCCGAATTCCAGTTGTCCGTCAGCGCATAGAACAACAACGTCCAAGCGCGTTCAGGCAATTTATACTGGAAAAAGATTGCCGTTCGGTTGCTCCTTCTATTATTTCTCTATTTTTTTTTCGCGACAAACAGCTCATCCTCATCGTTCTCGTTACCGGTTCTTTTTTTCTTCCCATTCGCGTTGCTTTCGAGCACAATTCTGTCTGGACGAAGATAAAAAAATTAATTATCAACACTCAACCCCTTTCTGTGCAACAACGAGTCAATCTCTAGAAGCTTCAGTTTCCCAAAGGGAAATCAAATTTTCTTAGAAATCTATCTACTTTTGTAAAATTGGGGGTCGGAGGGCTCCGGTAAGACATTTAATCGATCGCGATTTTTCGCAGGCTTCGCGAAAGTTCGGGGAATGGTAATAGAAAGAGAAATTGAAACGGGGAGAATTGAATCTAGAAATTGAATTAATCAAGTTGATTCAAGTTGATTCTTTTAACAAAGCGGGGAGCGGCCGTCCTCGACAATGGCGCTGTCGGGTTTAGACAGCCCGAGGGTAGAACGTCGTGGAAATTGAACATAAACAAATGAAATTATTTTCTCTCGCGACGAATTGCCGGCGAGCGGCCGGTTCTACGAGGATGTTTGAACAGGTCGCGGATCCGGTTTCCGGCGTCGGGTTCTCTATTATTCCTTTTCCTCAAACTCAAGTTTCCAATCGTTCCTCTGCTCTAATTTTTCTGTCCGACGTATATAATCGGACTGCGGGTTTTATGCACTTGTGACAAAACTGAGTCGGCGCGATTTAATACAGTCGAGGGAATAAAACAATTCAAGCACAAGGAGTAAGGACGAACGTTACGAGAATTTGGGGGACTCGACGCGCCATTTTCAACCTTATAATCATTAAAGAAAGGAGCAACTTTTTATTCGGCTTCTATTGTTAGCGATGCAGAGAATTTTTATTTTGCATAAAGATCCGGAGTCCGGATGTAATGGATAACTCGTGGATTAAGGCGCGAAGAAAGAAGCGACGCGAAAGGCTTTTTCGGGATTGCGTTTCTCCTTACGGAGAGTGGACATTACGACGCGCGAGAAACTTGGCAAGAATGTCGGACAATATTCGGGCACAATGCGCTCGACAAAAACGTGTCCTCGGGGTCTGTTTCGTATCGGTTGACAAACACCAAAACCGCCGGCAGATATTTCGATTTGAAACCTATACGTCTGGTCCTTTCACCGTTGAATAAGTACAGTGAATTCTCGATACTTGTCAACAACACGGGTCTTGCCAGCGTCGTGTGTCCTTCAGGAGACGTGCCCGAGCCGTGTTATATTTACATACCCCGCGCTAGTGGGAATAATTCATCACGGAAACCACTGTGTTTAAGGGTCCGGTCTTCGTAGATTCGCGACAAGGTAGAGTGTCTACATTACCGTAAAAAAATGGTTTTACATGCCTCAAGTTTTCGTCCTTATATAAGAATATTTTGTCGCTGGGAAAGGACTCATTCGAAAGAGGAAGGTTCAATCTAGCGCGCGCTCGTCAGGAGCTGCCGAGATTATGCAGATATTTGGTAATATAAACGTTAGAAGTAGGCCAAAAATTGATGATGTGCAAAGCGTGGAATCCAAGCGTTTTTATGCCATTGGATGAGTTTTCTGGATGAAATCGAGAGCAGCGCGCACTAGAAAATATCTCCAGCTACGAATTGAATTATATTTTGTCTCGATTCTTTGCGAAATAAAGTCAAAAACTTGAAGCACGTTTCTGTCGACATGATTCATAATATCGATAATACAGAGGAAAAAATGTGACAAGTTTAGTCACAGACTTAAGACCTGTCGGATCAAGACCAAGACTCGGACATTAAGTTTGTGTCTGAAAGCTGTGAATGGAAATTATTAAGTAAACGTGACTATCTCGGGCCCTTAATGGTAGAACTGCTCGAAGTTATTTATTCGGCAGACCGTGAACTTGATAAAAGTCGAATGAAATCTCGGTAAACGTATTTCTGTAATTCGTACGATAAAATCGAAAGCCACCGGTTGTTCGATTGGTACTAGCGGCGTTAAAAACTGCGACGATCTCGTCCCGAAGTACCCAATATTTTCTTCTCGCCTAGGGATTACGAGTCTCGCGAATGATCCAAGAAACCCTCTACGAGCGTCGAAAACGACGCCACTTTCTGCGCGAAGATTGCATGTATGACTCGACTCGGGGATCTTTACGATAATAACGTTGACCGAGGACCGGTCGATTGATCGACCACTGATCGACACGCATCGAGGATCGCGGAAACATGCGCGTTCGATCTGAAATTCGTGGTTTCGTACTTTTGTAAGACTGGTTAATTTACTCGTAATTATTAGATTGTGGATTTTATGCATTTCTTATAAAAATGAATAGATCAAATACAAAATTGTAAAAATATTGAAAGAGTTTAAGAACATGCTTGTACCATATTTGGCTTGTTAACCCTTTGCACTCGAAACTATTTTAACTCCAAAACAGAAAATTTCTTCCGACCTAGAATACAATATTTCCCTTCTATATATTTTCTTCTCATGTTATAAATATGAAAATGGTGCAAGTTACTCGTACAATACTGAAATGTTTAGTAATTTATTAAATACAAACAAATTTAATAATGTAAAAAATATTTTGAATAATGACACAGCAATTTTTAGTGGCGCCTTACAGTCGCCATTCCAGTACTAATGGTTAATAGTAAACCTACCACCACCGGTCAAAATGATCGGTTCCAGATTATTTGTCGCAATTACTGAAATTATAAAGATGATTTCGTGGAAATGATTAAATGAATATAATTTAGTAGAGCATGTATTATAATACCGAACCGCACAAAATCCAAATAAATTCGATCTCGTCGTTTTCATATGACACCATGATTTTCTTAAAGTCGTCAAAGCAGATTGTAGTGGAATTAAAAAAGAAAAACAATCGGAGAAAATACGGCTTAGAATTTCAAGCTGCGACATTCATTCACCGAAGAATGTAAAGTAAGTCTCCAAGCTTCTGTTGCTGACGACTGTGCGGAGAGTAGTTTATGGTCCCCGGGGAGCTTCCTTTTATTCTCCCGCAGTCCAGGGTGTCATAAGGCAGACGATGGCATCCAGCTTTCGAGTCTTACAACTTTTCGTTCTTTCTCGATCTTGTTCGCGTAATTTTGGTACGTGCAAAGTCGTCAATTTTTTCCAGGACGGTCCGGGGTCGCCTCGAGATCGGTTTCGCATCAAGAGCACCGAGAACAAGATCGAAGTTCGATTTCATCAAAGTCGTCAAAGTCGAGAGAAGGCGAATTTTCTGACAAGACGTTTAGAGAGAGAAAGAGCAGGTCATTTCCCGACGGTTCGTCCCGAAACCGGATTGCGATAAGGGCAGAATGTTTTCGCGGAGGCTTCTCCTCGGGCTGGTGTCTCGATAAGAGCTCGGGCGGCTTTCGAGAGAGCGCGCGCCCCACGTGAACACCGAAAAAGATTTTTCACGTGTTGTTTATCTCGGCTTCTCTTAAGGTCGCCGCAATCGCTTATCGACCGGCGGAATTACCATCGTTACGGGCCGCGCTCCCCTTATGCGGTAATAATACCCATTGAAGCCCCTTCCGATTTCATAGAAACTCGATCGACGTTTCAGTAAGAGCCTCCTCGATATCGGTGTCTACGAAAACTCTCTGCTCCTCTTTCATTTCGCCGCCGAGCCAGGCAGAATCGCTCCGAGAGAGAGAGAGAGAGAGAGAGAGAGAGAGAGACGGATTCGCGATTGTCTAGATACGTGTCCGCATTTGTGTCTGTGTGTGTATGTTTCACGCGTAGCCCCGCGGAGAAACCCATTAATTTTCTCTTCCACTCTTACTCTCTGCTCGCGTATTGCGCCGTCTCTCTTCCTTTCAAAATTTACGATGCGCTTTAGACGGGCTGGTCAATCGAGGGTTCGTTTTCAAACGGGGATTCAATCTATCATAACACTCGCAACGTTTCCTTTTCCTCTTCTCTGTTCTTTACTCCTCTCTTGGCTGTAGTTCGGCTCTGAACGATCGTGGCACCTCGAGAGTATATTGGATCGTTTTCTTGTTTGGAATATTTAGCGTGTCAAAGTCTACGTTCGATGGAGGCGTTCCTCTGCACCGCTAAATCTACATATTAATTTAATATATAATTTATTTCTCCTCTATTAAATACTCTGCTCTTTGAGGCAAGAGAATTGGAGAGTCCTTTCTAGTGGGATATTCGATACTGCACCTTCGCCCAGCAACGTCGTATATCTTGTTTGCAGCGTTCGCGGCGATATTGTTATTCCGGAACTGTGGCAACATTAAACGACGAATATCCTGGCTTGATTCCTCCATTTCGGCTACATGGACAATTACAATAACGCGATATGTTTCATTAAAATTGGGAAACAATTTAGGAACGTACACGGTGCGTTTAAGCTGTTGTACTTCGGTGAAAGCAGATTATACGGTGGATTACGGAAACAATTTGAAGCGGCCAAAATTAAATGCCTTAGGGTCATTGTTGTTATCGCATGAATATTTCAGCTGCTCGATTCAATGAATAGCATTATGGAATGACATCATTACTTTTTCAGAATTCCTTCAACCTTTATTCAACAATCTCTTGGTCTCTATTCCCCGTTTAATGTACGAATAATGAGACCATAAAAATGCTTTTATGGGGAATGTGTTTAATAAATTTCATTGAATATGTGATCCGTTGTAGAATCGAGAAGGGGGTGACTCTACATTAAAAATCGTGTAACAAAATTTGTTGGGACGCAACGCAATGCGAGATCCACGAAAGTGTCTCTCCCCAACTAGACCACCCGACTAGAGGCAATAAATAAGCCTAAGAGACGAAGATTCTTGAGACCCAAGCGACGGGACTCATCCCATTTTTTCTGCGAGTTTCCGGCACCAGAACATGAACAATTTAAGACAGCGTCTGGACAACCTTTAAACACTTACCCCCAATTTTCTTCCACTACTATCTACCACCTCCACCACCAATTTTACATCCCTTAAAAATCCATCTTTGGGTGCGAGCAGTTAGTCTTCAGTTTGCCTTTAGTCACTCTTCTGCTATTCCGCATTTATACCACATCTTTGTACAGTTGTTATCATTAAATTCAAAGTTATTGTTATCAACAAGTTCTACTATTCATTATACCTGCTGCTGTAGCTGATGTCCAGGAGCTCCTCTCAAAAAAAGGCGCCTCGCGGTGACCACAATACCTCTGGACTGGATCATCTAAAATGTAATGTATAATCTCGTAATTAATCGAAGGAATAAGCAAAAGAACAATTTTTGACAAAATGGCGGTTTCTAAAAAAAAAATCGATTTTTCACCAAAATTTTGGCCTTAAATTGTTTATAAAAAGAGAAATATTCATCGGTGAGAAAAAACCTTCGATTAATTACAAGATTATACATCACTTTAACCAAATCCGTTTGGTTTTTTCATTTTAGATGATCCTGTCCAGAGATATCGTGGTCACCGCAAGGCGAGAGGAACTCCAAGAGATCAGCTATAGCAGCTTTCAAAATGATCATTTTTACAAATAAAAAATGGTAAAATACAGTTAAAAGTTGCCATAATATGTGTACAAATTTTAACATCGATAAATATAAAAGTCTTCTCAGGAACAATTCTGAAAAAATCGTTTTTTTTTCGGCCTCATGACTGTACATGACCCCTTAAGTAACCAAACAGGAGTGATAGATGTGAGAAAAGTCAACGTAACTGATCTTTTCCATCTACGCGCGTACAAAATTCGAATGGTGTTCAATCGTTCCGGTTTGCGAACGGGACCTGTACGAATGATTGGCCTAATAGTGGTTTTGGAATCGGCTTGTCCCGATTATGGCGAGGGCTCGCGGCGAAACAATCCGAGAGAAGAAAACCCGGAGGGTTGAGCACGGTGTGTAGTTGCCGGGCTAAATTGCTTGCAATTCAACGCGGTGAGGTCGCGCTCTCGCGGAGAGGGTTAAAAAGGTGCTCGGAGCGGACGGTTAGCCCGTCCAGCGTGTGTCGACGAAACGCAATTAAGAATGTTGGGAGAGGAGGAAGAGGGATACAGGTTAATCGAGTCAAAAATCCTGACGAACGGTCGAGGACGACAAACCGGGGGATTGGGGGGAGTTGAACAGGGGGTGAACGGGGCCGAGCCTGTCGGGGGAGGAGCAATTTTATTGCGCCCTTGTGTCGCTTTATGCAATTACGAGTCGTTGTCGGGTCATCGTGAAAACACGTCGTTCATCTTGTCGTGCTCGCGCATATGTTCGTGGCCCTCCTCCTACCTCTTTCGCCTCCTCCTTCTGCCGCCGCTGTGCTGCGCTCCTCCTCGATGTCTCGTGTAATCCAAGTCGCTCTTGTACACATTTTATCCGGGAGGGTAAATAAACTTTTTTTTTCTCCCTCCGCGATCCATCAGAGAACTCGCTATTAGGTGCTTCCCTTACCTTCTGTATTCTTCGCGTTAATTCTCCCGGAGCTGTTGCTCGAGGATAACAGTCGCATAACTGGTCTTTATTGGTCGGTTCTCCCTACGGCCCGTTCGGCGGCTTTGCTCGCTTCCACCAGGAATTTCGATTCTCGTATTTCACACGAGTGTGAGCGAAATTAACCCTTTGAGGAGCGGGTCATCCTTAATTGAAACGATAATTATTTCAGCGGCAATTGTTTCGTCGATAAAGGGGTTATATACAGTCAAGAGGCCCAAAAAAGCGGTTTTGTTTAGAATTTTTCCTGAGAAGACTTTTGCGTACGTTAATGTAAAAATTTGTACACATATTATGGTAACTTTAAACTGCATTTTATCATTTTTTATTTGTAAAAATAATCATTTTGGAAGCTCCTATAGCTGATCTCCAGGAGCTTCTCTCAAAAAAGGCGCCTTGGGGTGACCACGATATCTCTGGACTGGATCATCTAAAATGAAAAAACCAAACAGATTTCGTTAAAGTAATGTATAACCTTGTAATTAATCGAAGGAATAAGCAAAAGAAAATTTTTTAATTAAATGGCGGCTTCTACAAAAAGATCGTTTTTTCACAAAAATTTTGACCTTAAATTGTTTATAAAAAAAGAAATATTCATCGGTGAGAAAAAACCTTCGATTAATTACAAGATTATAACATTACTTTAACGAAATCCGTTTGGTTTTTTCATTTTAGATGATACAGTCCAGAGATATCGTGATCACCACAAGGCGAGAAGAGCTCCTGGACATCAGCTATAGCAGCTATAGCAATTATTATTTATACACATAAAAATGTTAAAATACAGTAAAAAGTTACTATAGTATGTGCACAAATTTTTACATTAATAAATGTAAAAGTCTTCTCAGGAAAAATTCTTAAAAAATCGTTTTTTTTCGGCCTCATGACTGTATATAACCCCTAAATGCTGCGTAAATATATTACGTCGTCCCATAAGTTCGTGCTGTTTACTCTTGTACCATTTAAATTCTAAAAATAAAATATGTAATCACCCTTTCATTCCACAACCTCTTCTGACCTTTTTGGCAAAGACATCATACCGTCACTATAAAATTTCTGCGGTCTTTCATTAAAATACTCCTCGTTGGCAAATAATATAAACATATCCACGGCACGAACTTATGGGACGACTTAATATACTTGTACGTTTTGAAATCCAAATGAAATCCTAAATATATCATCAAATTTGTTGTGTACGATTCCAACCTATAGCTCTCCAGAGTAATAATAGTTTTGCAGCTATTGAAAATAGTCCATCGCATGGAACTGAAAAACACTACATTCTTAATGCTCCGAACATGGAAAAGATGGTGGTTCAAACGTGTCGGTGAGTAAATATTACCAGCGAAATTCTGTGTCGACCAATGAAACAATTACCGACAAAGCGATTGTCGATGAAAAGTCTTGAACACTAAACATCGTGGATGATCGATAACAGTTTTCGAACGCGACTATTGTGCCGTAAGCGCTGCTCTCTACACCAGACCGCGAACGCTTGAAAAAGGGACATTGTCTGAGCACATTCGTGGATGAAGAGGGTGTGGAAGGAAATCAGGAAGATAACGAGCAAGGCTATCCGCGCGGAACTCGTCTCAAGGAGGACTCGCTTAGTTGGAGAACTGGCCTGCTCGACGGTAACCAAAATTCGCTCGAGTAACGTCGGACGACGGTGTAGAGATCCTTGCCCCGTTGATACAGAAAGAAAAGAGCAAAGAAGTCCGAGAAGAGAGAGAGAGAGAGAGAGAGAGAGAGAAAGAGAGAGAAAGAGCAAGGGAGAGGGAAGAAGAAGCGCAAAGAAAGATGCGAGCATGGAGGCCGGTTCAAGAAATAGGACAGCCAGCTCGAAACACGTAAAGTAACGCGTGCTCCTCGAAAAAAGGAAGTCTCCGGCGAGCTCGAACGAGTACAACGTTTTTCTTTCAATCTTTCTTTCTTCCTGTTACGCTTATTTTCCCGGCCTTTTTTCGGCCGTGTCTTCTTCCGGCCGAGGGGCCGAAAGACCGTCGAGCACGGGCCCTCGAGGCGAAACCGGAGAATCGAGAGGGAACGCGCAGCCGGAGGGAGGGGGGCACGGGATAATTTCGCCATTAGCCCGGATAATTTCGTTTCGAGGAACCTCTGCCTAGGCAGCCATGGCCAAGAAGAAATTTCGCGAGTGCCGCACAATGGATACCTGAAAAGTTAAAGCGTCGCGTCGCGTCGGCCCCCGAGAGAGGCATTAGGGGAGGCTCAAAGCTTTTCGGGGAGAGTCTAGCGTAACCCTCTTGTCTCTCTTGTCAACTCTTGTCTGCAGTTTATCTGCTACAAGTGTTCCGAATACACCGACTACTGCCCTCGCTCGCTCTGCTCGGCTCGGCACCGCTCGAAAACTCTTCCTGGAAGAGGCAGGCAGGCAGGCGCGAGTGTGAACGCTTCCTAAACGCGCCACAGTTTCCGCGGAACCATCGATCGCACTCCTCTTTCTCTCTCTCGCTCTCTCTCTCTCTCTCTCTCTCTGCCACCCTCCTGTCCCCGCCTCGTCCTGATCCTCCACCACCTTCAACAACCTCCACCACCTATTCCTTCCCCGATCCCCGGCGCCCCACTCACCCCCATGGATTTATCGGTGTTTTAACGTGATTCCTTTGCTGCCAGCGACCAACGGGTTAGACCGTGGCTCCCGACCGCGCGCGTTCCTCGAAAATGCAGCAGTAGCGTACCCGCTTGCTCTAAAATCAGAAATCTAGCATTTGTAAACATGTTTGTCCACCGCGGACACATCTTTCGAAGAGTTTATTTCTCGATTGGTTTTCTTAATGCCGGGTGTACCGACCGATCGAATTGACCGGAATCCCTTTTACTTTTATCGATCCTGGCGAGAATATACCTACCACGAGTCCCGATGCTGAAAGCTTGTTCAACGCTTCAGAGACGATGTTTGCTGGGCACGGTGCTGGCTCTGACGAATTTTTCCGAATTTATTTCGCGAGGAGAGTTCTTCAAGAACGTGTTCGTCGAGGTTTCTGTTGGCTGTTTATTTGATCAATGAAGCAAGCGCTGAGGAAATAAAATTGTATTCTTCCGTCGTCGATAAGTAAACATTACAGAAAATGTAGACGTACGATGATTTCTCGAGGATGCTAGGATCATAAATACGACCCAAAGTTCATCTAAATCTCAGCTTTTCGCTGCGAGAAGCCGGAGAAGGCGTACCTTGAACACTGAAGGCGTTTCAATGGAACTTTCTAACGTGCTTAAAAAATTGTAGGCGCGACTTCGTCTGGAAATTTCAACGATAAAGACAGTTTAGCCCTTTACAAAAGACTCTGCCTTACAAAGGGACTTTCTAAAGGGTGCTGTCAGCCAGAAAAGATTGGAGAACTATGGACGAACCAGAAATTACGTGCGAACGAACTTATTTAACACTAGACCCACCGAGCTCTAAAAGTAACCGGTACACAGGGTGTGCCAGCTTAGCATGGAACGTATTGCCCTTCAAACACAAATATGTTGACATTAAATGATCGAAAGATTAAAGCGTTAACGGGGAAAAATAAATATTGGAAAAACAGAAAGTCAAGAGTGAAATTTCGAACGCAAACGATCCAGGTCGTAGACTAAGAGTTGAATCCTTCGGGGTTAATTCAACCTCGCCGGAGGGTTAAATTTATTTCGATGTTACATGGAGATTAGTGTCATCATTTCCCACGAAAGGGTCCTTACAGCCTCAATAATTACGAAACCAGCTGTTTCGCAGTGCACCGTTGATCAGTCCGTTGCACAGTGGTCCCAAATCGCCAAAACGTGGTCAAAACCTCACAACTTATTAAAAAAGTGTTGGTTCTGCTTGAAAATTGGTATTAGGCCGTTTTTGGGATCGCTGGTCACGAATCTGAACTTGAAATTAGAAAAAACAAAATGGCGGATCCAATATGGCGGACATATACATTAAAAAATTATTGGTTCTGCTTGAAAATTGGTATTAGGCCGTTTTTGGGGTCGCTGATCAAAGAGTGAAAGTAAAAGCAAAGCATATTTGTGTATTAGTCGAGGATTACCTGGACACCCCTCAACCCTACCTTTCGCTGTCTCATATTGACCTGAACGAGGGGAAAGACTAATTCTCGGGACAGCAAACTCTACCCTTTATATTGTATAAAGTAGGTATTCTATTCACACTTCATAGTTCCTAAAGAAGAAAGAAATGAAGAATTCGTGGTCTTTTTACGTACAATAAGATCCCATAATAAAGAATATAGGTTTCCATTTGAAAAAACAAAGTTGACCTTCAAATGACCTTGAACACGTCACCCAAATAAACACTGATACTGCCTTGGACACGCGTTTTACATTCTTTTAATATGTTTTATACATTTCGAGATATTCGGCTGGAAAGTTTTCAAATGAACAGCCGACATAAAAACATCGTTCTTGTTTGAAAAATATAAAAAAATTTCGGTTATATGATTCTTTCTATTCAAAATCTGATTAAATTTTACAGAAAGACTTAGTGCATATTTCTCACAGTTTGACAAGAAATGCAAGGAGAGCACATAAAATACCTATTCTGCGTCACAAAAAACAGTGCTACGACCACAGAGGCAGCTAGGGGCAGCTAATTTTTTTTTAGAATTGCAAGATAATACTATGTAGTAGAAGCTCCAACAATTTTACTAAAAACTACTCAACTTACCCCTACAAACAGCATCCATATGGCTCAATTAAAATCGAAACGTTTCAAGACAATTTGTACACTGTGCGCTTAAAATTTGCAATGTGTTTCACAAGCTTAAAAAAGTACGGTCTAATGAACTGGAAGTTTGGACTGTGACTGTTGGTCAGTTATAAAAAGACGACCTGTTTTGCTGTTTAACGCGACTTAGAAACACTCTTAGAGTAACCAACCCGATATTTAAAACTTACCTAGCTGAAAGTTCATATTTTAGGTTTTGGGCCACGTTTTCTGGCTTTGGGACCACTGTGCGTCGTAACGTTAACGGGAGCCCGGGGAAGCAAAACTGCACCGTTCCGCGGAGAAGTATAGCGTTCGTCGATGATCACCGCGAAGCTCGTTGATCTCGTGGCGAGTTCACAAAGAAGAGCAGGCGTTCCGTTGCCGGAACACGTCGCCAAGAAGAAATCCAACGGCGTAATTTAATTAAACTGGTGTAACTGGGCTGCGCGAGTCGGCCCGGCATGCGAACTTGGAATTCACAATGCTGACCACACGCGACAGGAGTCCTCCGCAGTTCGCAATTATTCCTGTCGGGGCCGCGGCGAAGTTCTTTCAACAGTTGCTCGCTCGGCCACGAGCACAAAAGTCGCGATGCAAGACGGAGAACGAGACAATAGCAGAGAGAATAAGAGAGAAAAAGAAAGAAAGAGAGAGAGAGAGAGAGAAAGCAAGCAGAAGAAACCATCCGGGAACTGGGGAGCAAAAAATTTTACGTCCGACCTCCCAGCGGACCTAATTCTTAGCTCTCGAACATTGTAATTACATTTCTCGGCTCGCAGCCACCGATTCCCGATTTAGGATCATCGCGAGTCAAAAACATGTTTTACTTCAACCCTCGGACAGCGGACCGTTCTTAGAATTTTATAATTGATAACTAAACTGATCTCTATGCAAAATAAAAAATATTTGCATTGATTGCAAGACACAGGAGCGAAATAAAAATTTCTTTTTCCTTTTGATTATTTTATTAAGCTAAAACCAATAAGCTGGTGCCCTTAACACTAGGTTTACGGGACCCGTCAAAATGACGGGTTCTAATATTTTTAATTTACGATTATTGAGATTGTGAAGATCCATCTACGTGGAATTACTCAACAAACTTGTTTCCTTAGGTCTATATTATTTAAAAAACGGCTGAAAACTTGGATAGACACATTCTTCTTATTTTTATAAAGTAATGTAAAATACTCACTTTTAATGCTCCGTAAACCTAGTGTTAATAATTTACTTATTTCACCATTCGTCTTTCCTTCGTTACGCCACTTCACAATTAGTTTTCTCTCATTTTCAGGAATGTTAGATGTTTTGGGACACATTTTCAATAGAATATTTCACCATGAACGCACATAGAACAACTACCAACAGTGAATGTTTACATTCAGTGCCTGAAAAACTTTGTTTTCATTCATTTTTCGAGCTCATTTCTGTGTGTTCAAATACATTTGTGACATCAGCAAAGTTTATGTTTGTGAGAAGTAATTCATAACTATTGTATACATATTTCGATTCACTTGAAACTTGTCCTACATAATGTTAATAATATTTCTGTAAGTATTGTATAACCCACTTATTATAATAAATAAAGTATTTCATGGTAACGGTTCAAATACTTTCGCGAGTCAATGTACGTCGAACGCAGACCAAATGCTGCTATTATATATTTTACGAAAACAGTAAAACAAAATGAGAAAGAATTACGTTTTTATTCGAGAAGAAATTAACAATTCATTAACGTTAACCGCGTAACGGGTTAAATAACACTTCGATTTTACGGAATTCTTGAGGTTTCTGGTTTGGCAGTGAAAGTGTTAAGTCGCTCGGGTCTGCCACGAACGTCTGCTGCAACGGTACAAACTCGATGAGAGAATGTCGATTAATTTGAGAAAAAATTCAGACCGACTCGGGTTTCGATCGCTCGAGGCGAATCCGGCCTGAGTTAACTGCTCGAGTTCTCGATGGTTCCGATGATCTTGCAGTCGTTTATTCGGCCGCTTCTCCTCTTTGTGCCGTCGCGTTGGATTGGCTACGATCGCCGATGTAAATGTGATTCAATAGAGGACGGTTAAGCACCGCTCGTGCTCGCGATCAAATATCCGACCGTGACGCCTGTAACCGTTAAGGCGGATTAAAGGGAAAGCTAGCTTCGTAAAAGTGACTTCATATCTTCGGCCGGCTGTTACGATACATTATAGGCGGCTCCTCTCGTAAAAAATTCATGAACACGCCGGTCTCCGAGCCGGTTGCTGTTAATAACCATCGTTCGAGCTCCCATCGTTTCGCTTTTCTTATTAGCCGCGTTTTCCCCCTTCCCCGGCTTTATTTGACGCCTTCCGAACCTGTCAGACGTCGTCGTAATCTCCCAGTTGCTGCCAATTGTCTTCTGGATTGCTCCACAAATTTTTTTACGCGACCATTAGTCGTTTTACAGATCGTTGTAGCCTGTGGAATTTGATGCATTTACGACAACATGAGTAGGTGTTTATTTCGTCTACTCATCGAATCGCTTGATTCCACAAAATCAAAATAGAAATCTTCGCAGGATAGTTTATACTTATTTTCGAAAATCAATTGCACTGAAAAAACAAGGAGTCGAGAAAATTGACGAAGTCGATGGTATCGAGCCCAGAAATCAACCACTTTGGCAACAAAATGTAAGAGCAATGCTCGAAAGATGGTTAATCGTTTTAGCGTAGCGAACGACCCATTCAATAAATTTTAATGCGATTCTCCTTTTATTTACATTTCAACCGATTAGTCGATCGAACCAATTTCTGTTTGCCTCCGGTTTCCGTAAGTTAAATATTCGATGTTAAACGTTTTCTGCGACGCTGAAAGAGTAACTCCGTGTTCCTGCGTTCCCTCGAAGAGATTAAACACTGTTAACAGAGAAAATATTTCGGTAAAGTCTGTTTATTGGGACCGTGGATGGAGGAGTGCGTAAATTATGATGGTAATAAAAAAGTTGTTCAGCGTAACAGCAGCTTCAGCGAGCGTTGTCGTAAGAGGGGACATTATTTCGGCAATGCGGCATGGGATTCAGTAGTCTTGACCGATTGCGGTCAGACGTCAGCGGCAGTAGCTTCCGATGGTCATGGCCGGACACATGATTTTCATTCGCCTAGGAGACAGCGCTGAAATTTCACTCCGTTTTCGCACCGGGAACGATAATCGCTTTGGTTACGATAACAATGATTAGGACGATAATAAACTAGGCGGAGGATCTTCGTGCAAAATAAAAATTTTGTCCGCCAATTACAAGGCACTGGAGCCAAGTCAAATTTTCTCTCTTCATCACTGTTAACGGGACAAAATAAATGTGTTGATTACTCCTTGATTCTTGTACTATTTAAAATTGCAGCTACCCATTCTTGTCTGTATAAAATCCGCCTAATAACAACACTGTGTTCTTCGTTTCTGACCGACTATCGAGAAACGTACTACTCGATTTACGTTCAATCGTTGGATCGTTGCTTCCGTCAATCATTTTCTATATTAATTTGTTGTATAAGTTTGGTCGATTCGCTTCAGTACAGATAGCGCGTTAATTCCTGGTTAATATTATTGCACGTTTCCGCATTAGTCGAATCGGAAACTATTACGACTGCACTTACCTGTTATAATGCCGAATTATAGGAGATAATAGAGGGAACGGAAACGGTGACGGTGACGTCGGTTATACGCGCGACGAGGAAAACGAATTAATTAATCGTTCAAGAGGAAAATTCGATTCGTGTCGCGCGACGTGTCAGATCGCCGAAATAAAGCTAGGTGTTCGATCGAACCTGATTCGATGTTCCGCGATTTCAAAATGCTTGATAACGCTGATCTTATCGATCTTATCGATATCTTCTGGAATTTCTGGACACAATATTCTTATGGTTTGTCCCCGATCGAACAAGTTACTTTTACTTCGCCTAATTTTAGAGAGGTTGCAGAGTGGATGATGAACGCAGTTATATCAGCGAGCGTGTCGGTAGGGCTGTTAAAAACAAGAAAGAAAAATGTTCGCGGATCGGACTCTCGCAGCCGTCGAATAGAAAGGCTAAATCATTCACGAGCGATGGCTGCGTAGGGGCCAAGTGATGCAGGCATGTGTTCCCAGCGAACTGTGCATACTCTCTCTCGCTCTTTCTCTCTGCCTCTCTCTTTTTCGCTCCCCCTCCCATCCCATAGATCTGTTTTCCGAATGCTCCAGTTAGTTTTACTTCGGTGAAACTCGGAACGACAGTTCGGTCGGAACTTTTCGCTATGCAAAGTATCGAATATTTTATTGGGGCATCCGGAGGGTGGCGTGGCCTGGCGTGGCGTGTTGCCTCCGTGTATTATGCGCCCGTGTTATTTAATGTCGACCATAGTTGCCGGCTTTCGCAGGGGGATGAGAGCTTCATGGATCAGACACGGTTCTCGGAATGCCGAGCTAGTTGTTCCTGTCGGATTTACCCCATTTGCATCGCCAGGAAGAATGAATAAGAATGCCTTTAGCTCGACGATTCTACTTTCGTTGTTACATTCGCGGAGAAACATTCCAGAAAGTAGCAAGACATATTCATAATTCAGTTATGTTGAATTGATTTTTAGAAATCGTCTTTCTACCGAAAGTCTGAGGCTAATCACTGTATCCGAGCTCTATAATTTCCTTTTGAGGAGTAATTTCAGAATTAGTTTTCACACCATACTCGTACACATAATTTCCTGCATTACGAACAACATTACCCTCCCTTTTGTGCAACTCGTTTAGATATTCTCAACTGTTCGAAGTTGATGGACGCAAAGCTACATATAACATTAGATCCATGAGATCCATTGGATCCGTTAGATTCCATGAATCGTGCCATATTTTTATGGGAACTTTCCTCTATGCATTTTCATCTCTTCAACAACGTTTGCTATCGATGAGTCGACACTAGAACGTATATTCCTTTACAGAAACAACGGGATTGAATTTATTCAGATTCCGTAAGATTTTTATGATAACGTATGCTCGAATAAAGAAGTATACTGACTATTTGTCAAGCAAATACTTGTACAACCTCGCGAATTGTGAAAGAAAAAATCCGAAACCTAATTCTAGTTCGATAGTTCTCGGGTTGAAGATACTAATTTCTCGACATCGCACAGTGGTCACAAAGTCGGAAAACGTGGCCAAAACCTAAAATATGAACTTTCAGCTAGGTTAGTTTTAACCCTTAGCACTCGAATGGCGACCGTAAGGCGCCACTAAAAATTGCTCTATCATAATTCAAAATATTTTTTACATTATTAAATTTGTATGTATTTAATAAATTACTAAACATTTCAGTACTGTACGAGTAATTTGCACCATTTTCGTATGTATAGCATGAAAAAATATATATAGAAAGGAAATATTTTAGGTCGGAAGAAATGTTTCGTTTTCGAGTTAACATGGCTTCGAGTGCAAAAGGATTAAGTATGGGGTTGGTTACTCTAAGAGTGTTTCTAAGTGGGGGTAACAACAGTCAAAGTCCGAACGTCGAGTTCATTAGACCATACCTTTTTAAGCTTGTGAAGCACATTGCGAATTCCAAGTGCACAGTGTACAAATTGTGTTGAAATGTATCGATTTTAATTGTGCATCATGAATGCTGTCTGTGGAGGTAAGTTGCATAGGTTTTAGTGCCAAATGTTTATTGTTAACTGACAACTGTGCATGTAAAGAAAGAGTAAAAGCGAAGGCAAAAATTTTTACGATTTAGGGTAAAAGTGACAAGTCTTACAAGATCTAGCTCTAAAACTTGTTGAAGCTTCTACTACATAGTATTGTCTTGCAATTCTAAAAAAAAATTAGCTGCCCCTAGCTGCCTCTGTGGTCGTAGCACTGTTTTTTGTGACGCAGAATAGGTATTTTATGTGCTCTCCTTGCATTTCTTGTCAAACTGTGAGAAATATGCACTAAGTCTTTCTGTAAAATTTAATCAGATTTTGAATAGAAAGAATCATATAACCGAAATTTTTTTATATTTTTCAAACAAGAACGATGTTTTTATATCGGCTGTTCATTTGAAAACTGTCCAGCCGAATATCTCGAAAAGTATAAAAAATATTAAAAGAGTGTAAAACACGTGTCCAAGGCAGTATCAGTTTTTTATTTGGATGGCGTTTTCAAGGTCATTTGAAGGTCAACCTTGTTTCTTCAAATGGAAACCTATATTTTTTATTATGGGATTTTGTTGTACGTAAAGAGACAAGAAATTCTTCAATTCTTTCTTCTGTGGGAACTATGAAGTGCGAATAGAATACCTACTTTATACAATACAGAGGGTAGAGTGTGCTGTCCCAAGAATTAGTGTTTCTCCTCGTTCAGGTCAATATGAGACAGCGAATTTTCTAATTTCAAGTTCAGATTCATGATCAGCGACCCCAAACACGGCCTAATACCGATTTTCAAGCAGAACCAATAATTTTTTAATAAGTCGTGAGCTTTTGACCACGTTTTGCCGATTTGGCACCACTGTGCTTCGGTGAAAACGATGGTTAAACGAAAATGATTAAAAGGGTCTGTAAGCGTTCTTGTTTTACGCTTAAAGTTAGCACGAAAAAATTACATTTACGGCCGACGACAGTGGGTGTAATATGTTCGTGGGGGAAGATGCAGCAAGCAGAACAACGATTCGGTTGATCCAGCGGTTCCGGTGGGCGTGGACGAGCATTTAGCGGGTCCGCTCGGCAAACAGCGAGCTTTCCGAAGGTTTTTCATCGGTGAGCCTCGGTCGTTTCGTCAACAACAGGGAGGCAAAGCCACCACACCGGTGGCTCGTCGTTTCATCTGAAAAACCACCGTCCCGGAAACACGAGGTCCCGTTCGCCTAACCGGCGCGGTGGGGTTGCCGATCGCGCAAACAATGCTGAGACATTTTCACGCTCGAAAATGTTCAGCGAAACGTTCGCGTTCCCGCGAACCGGTAACTCGGCAGCGTTTTTTTTTCCCCCCAGAGGAACGAAAGCTACTGTTCGTGGCCGAAGATTAAAAAAGAGAGCCGGGAAACGTTTGAAGATCATGCCGCGAACCATAATCTCGTTTCGCAGGGGCTCTCGGAGGATCTCTCGAACACCGCCGACGAGTCGCATTATCGCGAGGAACCGGGATTCGCTGGAGACGACGACAACGACGACTGCTCGTTGCTGTTCTATTTAACGTTTGCCGCGCGCGAGGCTACAGACGGTCCTACCGTTCGTTTTTCTTTCTTTCCTTTTTTCACGTCGGCGGAACGAGAACATTTTCATTTCCGCGAAGAGGCCAGCCTCTCTCTCGGCCCTCTTCGGTTTCAGACTGTGTTGTTTTCTTTTTAAATGTATGTATTTATACAGGTCGCATCAACATCTAGGTCAGTAGCGACCACAGATATTAGATTATAATTACATTAATAATTACAATAACACAGTATTATGTCTTTGTACTTAACATATAAGTCACTTATAAGTATGCTGAGGAGAACGAATTTTATAATTGTTATATTTACATAATATTACAAAGTGTGGAAAATTTTTGTAGATTTTAGGTATTTTAAAACTTGGACTATATTACTGTGTTGTTTTTGCGACAACCGATATACGGCGCCCGTCGTTGCACCTTGCTGCGCTGCTCGCTACGGAGTCGATCAAACGTAATCAAGAACGTTCGTCGGTCCGTCGGGAATTCTTCATCGAATCATCTCTGTGAGACACTGGGATGCACGGTTCTCTGCGAAGACTATGCGCTGAATATCTTAGCGGAACGGCTGAAATTGCTCGTTGAACATGCATACATGCACGTCTCCGATCGATCGGTGCCCAGAAAATCCATAAATATTATTCATCGGAATTTCGGAGAAGTCAATTCAATGAATAGCTGTTGCATTGGGAATCACAGAAAGTCGAACGTGTACAAGAAGTAGCTTTAAAAATGCATTTGAAAAAAACTAATAATTCAAGCTGAGAACGCAAGTGGATTACGCGGGTGAAACGATGTACCTATCTTTATTTTCTGTAATCATTCCTCAACAGTAAACGTAACATTGTTGGACGGTAACTCGGACTTCAATCGCAAATAGTTAAGAACCTTGACTATGATTTTATGAAATAATGACGAATGAGTGGCATCAGTGGATCAGGACATAAAGAGGCCTTGAAGGGCGTTATTCGCGAACGTGATCGTTGCTCACAGTTCCTGGCGTCATAGTGGGTAGCACCCTAGATCATTCGATGTGGAAATTCGCTAGAAGGACGCTTTTAAAGTACTTTGACTCTGGTGTTCAGTCAATAGACATATCGAGGCGCGAAGTCTCGCGAATAAATATCCACGAAACCCTTTCGCGCGCGCCTCTTTAGCGGTGAGATTCTAAAGCGCGAGAGCTGTTTCTCGCTTTCTCTCTCACTCCCTCCCTCCCTCCCTCTCTTTCTCTCTCTCTCTCTCTCTCTCTCTTTCCCTTTCTGTTCTCCGGTAAATCAATGCCGAGTGTCGCCGACTCGGTGCTCTCGACTCGAAACCTGCATACACGCTGACTCTCCTCCTCAGCGCACACCTAGCCGATGTTCTCCCGCTCGGACCATTTAAATATTAATTTACCACCCCCGCCTTTTGGCCAGTCGTCGCCAACGAATAATAATTTAATCCCTTGCTGTTACGTTTAATCCCCTGCTAACAATTTCAAAAACAATCGAATAATGCTGACCATTCTCACAAAATAATCGATGATGTGTTTAGGATTATTCGCTGCCGTATTAACACGTTAAGTGCAAAAAATCAATTCCATAGATTCTCACAAAATCAGTGTAATTTCATTAATGAAACCGAAACTAGAAATATAAAACGTATCATAGGGGATGCAGTCTTATCCCTTCTGAATTCTAAAGATCCTAATAAAATTCGGTTTATCTGGATATGTTACCATAAAAATGAATTTCTAAACCTAGTCAAAAATCATTGTCAGTCGTATGTGACTGACGTTGGAGTTAACGTGGTAATCAATTTTTTGAAACATTAGGGTTAACACTAAACGTGCCTCGGTCAAATGACCGGTTTCTTGTTTTACGATTGCTAAATTTATAGAGATACTTTCGCGGAAAATCGTTGAAGTACATACATATATGCTTAAATAAAAATGACGCAGAATCGGAATAAATTGAATCTTAGCGATAAAGAATAATACGAAAAAGAGGTGCATCTCAGACAATGTTCTCGCCGTCACGAGGGTCCACAGGAAAAGAGAAATTTTTCAAATTGGACACTTCCCAAAACGAACATATATTTTTCAATATGTAGTCTCCCACGTGTTACACCAGGTGTTCGTGTCGACCTCCCACCAGAATCTCGTTGAATTATAGTTGAGCAGCAGCCCTGGCGAAGTAGTGTTCCAGAGAAACTGTTTTTCCTCGGCAAACCTGTCTGGCTGGCGAGTGCAATCGCTTAGATGGAATTCGAGTCCGAATCGACGATCCGATTTTCCGGCGAGTTCGATTCCTCTCTGAGAAACCGAGTGCGACCGTTCCCAGAAGGAGAAAGTTCTGGTCCCGACGAATGGCTGAGGCTGTCAGGCCACGTCGATTCGCCTCGAGAAATTCGACCTCGGAATAATGTCGCTCTAGAGATTAAGGAGACCGAGGGGCGTCAAAGCGAATCGACCGCATACGCACGTCGACTTTCCCGTCAAAGCGTCCTCAAAGCGAACTTTCGACGTACCCGAAAGAACGGATTCCTCGCCGGCCAAATGAAGGCCGGTCCCCGGACCGCACTGGATCGACCGCGGTTTCTTAATGATCTCGACGGGCCATTGGGATCGAGACGAAAATTACTGGTAGATACAGTGGGTGTAGAAAGTATTCGTACACCAATAAATTTGACACAAAAGTTCGTAAAACTGTTGTTTGCTAATTATTTTTTTATAAAAAATGTGTATTAACATATTCTAGGATATCTATAGAATAGATGCAGTGCAGGAAAAATGATTTACTTGTATAACTTACAAAATTAACAAGAAAAAACACAAAATCGACAGAAATACACAAGCAATAACTATTCGTACAGTTCTTAAGTTTCAGAAATTGACGAGAAAAACGCAATTTAAATTAATTTAACATTAGAAAATTATAGAAAAGGATTAATTAATACTTTGTAGGATATCCTTTTGAGTTTATAATTGCTGCAATCCTTTTCGGCATCGAATTAGCTAAATTCGATGTTACGTGTGGCGGAATTTTATTCCACTCCTCTATGAGAGCATTTTTTAGGTCTTCTTTTGAGGAAATTTCATGTTTTCTGATCTGACGGTCCAGGTAATCCCACAAGTGTTCTATGGGGTTGATGTCGGGAGATTGCGGAAGAGTTTTTAGATACGCCGGGGTATTATTTAGTATCCACATTCTGGTATTGTATGCAGTGTGCTTGGGATCATTATCTTGCATGAAAACGAAATTATCTTTAATGCCCATTTTTTCTGCTCTGAAAAGAAGATTGCACTTTAAAATGTCAATATAAACCCTGTGGTTCATTATTCCGTCGGTAAATTGCAACGTGCCAACACCAGCTGCACTCATGCAGCCCCAAACAGTTACGGGACCTCTACCGTGTTTCACTGTAGGCCGTAAGTTTTCTGGATTCAATTCTGTATTTTTTTTCTCCAAACAGTACAGTGTCCATCCGATCCAAAAATGTTGAATTTGCTTTCATCTGTGAAAATCACTCTATTCCAGTACTCCATTGGCGTAGTGACATTATTATTTGCGAATAGTAATCTTTTCTTTCTATTCGTTTCACTTACGAAATATTTTCTACGGGCTACCCGACCATAATCTCCTTGATTTCGTAAAAAACTGCGCACAGTACTAACAGATATATCCGTATTTAAATTATTCTTAAGGTGTTCAACTATTTTGATTGCACTTATTTTTGGATTTTGCTTTACCATTCGAATAATAACTCGGCCAGTGCGATCATTAAATTTCCTTGGACGTCCACCTCTTGCGTTATTTTTCAGTGTTTTTCGAAGTCCGTACCTATCAATTATGCTTTGTATCGTAGATCGAGCTCTACTTACAATGCGTGAAATCTCTGCCAAACTTTTACGTTGATTATGCAAATTAACAATACTTTTTCTTTCTGCTATTGTAGTTTCCGCTCGCTTTCGTTCCATTTCTAAACTGTAACTGACAATACTACGAAATTTTCAATGCTACTACCAATACCTGCTGATATCACCAATGTTGACAAACATACTGACGATCCACGAAGGACCACGATCGACGGTCCACGATCCTCGATATGATATATTTACATTATAAATTCTCCTGTAAGCAGTTCAAATAGAGAACTGTACGAATAGTTATTGCTTGTGTATTTCTGTCGATTTTGTGTTTTTTCTTGTTAATTTTGTAAGTTATGCGAGTAAATCATTTTTTTCTGCACTGCATCTATTTTATAAATATCCTAGAATATGTTAATACTCATTGCTTATAAAAAAATAATTAGTAAACAACAGTTTTACGAACTTTTGTGTCAAATTTATTGGTGTACGAATACTTTCTACACCCACTGTACACCTGTAAATTTCCAGAAAGCACACTTGCACAGAGCAAATTTACCTTTTCACTAAATTCATCTTTTTCCCCCATGGAGCAGCATTAACCCTTAGAATGACGATTGCTCGAGGCGACGCTGAAAATACATTTACCATTGTTCAGAATATTGTGTACATTTGTGGGATCAGGGCCCCCAGGTCAAATATGGAGATTAGGAAAAGTTTGGAGGTTTCTGTTCGAGTGATCCTTTTTCCTAAAATATCAGCGGGATCCTTAATCAATTATTTTGAAACCTAAAACAAACTTTGTAGTAAATTCAAGTTTTTATTTCTTAATTTATTATATAATCTCCATCATTATCAAGGACAGTTTACCATCTTTCCTGCAAATTTTCAATCCCCCTCTTATAGAAATCCAGACTTCGTGAAGCAAAATATGACTCAAGGTGCCTCCTCACATCTTCTATAGAAGTGAATGTTTTATTTCTTACATAATGCTCCAGAGATCTGAAAAGATGATAGTCAGAGGGAGCAATATCCGGTGAGTAAGGGGGGTGCGGTAAAACTTTCCATTGCAATTCTTTGATTTTTCCTGAGCGAGTTTCGCTGTATGGGGCCGGACATTGTCAATTTGCAGTTTTACACCATTTCTGTGGAGTAAAGATGCCCTCTTTTTCAATAGTTCTGAATACAGCCGTTGTAATTGCTGACAATACAACTCGAATTATGCCACGACAGTCCCACCAAGCGCACAGCAACATCTTTCTAAGTGATAAGCTAGGTTTAGGGGTTGATATTGCGGTTTGATTTGCAGAAATCCATTGCTTGGAATGCTTTATGTTATCATAAAGAATCCATTTTCCATCTCCAGCAACGATTCTGCTAAAAAATGGATCTCTACGAAATCAGGATAGCAATGAAGTGCAAATTGATCGACGAATATTCTCGTTGGTCTCATATAATTGATGCGGTACCCATGTTCCTTGCCTGTATACCTTTCACATTTCTTGTAGGTGACTTTGTATAGTTGACCATGTGGACCAAAGGCTTCTCGATAATTCTTGTATACTTAATTTTGGATCAGCTTTCACTAGAGATTTTAGGGTGACATTATTAAATTCAACTGGTCATCCACTTCGAGGCCTGTCAGAGAGATCATAATCACCAGCAGCAAACTTTCTGAACCAACGTTGACACTTGTTGACCTTCAATACATCTCCGTAAACATCGCAAATTTTCTTTGCTGTTACCGTTGCATTAAATCCCGCATGAAAATGAAAAAGTATGCAATGACGAATATGATCCTCGGAAGGTACGGACGCCGCCATTTTATTATAGGGTTGTAAACCAAAATTATGCTTTTTAGAATATTTTGAACACAGACTGCTTCACCGAAAACTGTAAAAGAATACATTTTTCCTCTTCAACGATCGGTACAGAATTAAAGACAAAACCAATTCTTTGCAAATAATTGATTACTTATGGGTACCCCTAATACCACACATTATTCAATTTCTTCGTATTTAATAAATTATTAAATATTCACATATGTGAAATGGGAAAGATCGTGTGGACTGGTTTTCGGTCGAAATAGCTCCGAGTGCAAGAGTTAATATTTAAAGAGTTAATATTTAAAGAGTTAATATTTAAAGAGTTAATATTTATTGGGACAGAGTGCAGAGTAAAAAGGGAGTGCGGAATAGAGTCGAACGGAGTCGAATCGAAGCGGACCCGGTGCTCGAGAGCAGACATCGCATTGAGGAACATGCATGCGCAGCTCTCCTCGGTCGAACACAATGTGCCGGGTAGCGGATAACGCGTCAAGTCGTTCGCCGTCGCCGTCGCCGGCGTTCCGATCTATATTTTTCATTTTCTTTTATATCTCTCCTTTGAAGGTGTGCTTTTTTGGTGGGGAAAACGGCTTCTCGCCGAAGGATTTTTCTATCACCTGACGCCTCTCGAGTGCGAAGCCTCTCTCTCTTGTCCACTGACTTTCAAAACCTTATCAGAAGACAGTGCCCGCTGTCGGAAAAGGCAGAAATGAAATTCTTCGCGTGACAGGGTCGCGTTTCGGAGAAAACAGCCGTGGAAAATGAAAGAGGAATCGGGGAATGTAAATAGCCGTATTCAACGTGGAAAGATATCAGGAAATTCGCGTCAGCTCGAAGTCAAGGTGTTCGAACGGTGTTATACGAGTAGATCTTTATGCAAAATAAAAATTCTCCCCATCGATTGCAAGAAAAAGCAGCCATTTGCACTCTGAGCTATTTTATGAAACTGACATAATAGGTACCTGATACTGAAATGTTTAGTAACTTATTGAATACAAAAAAAGGATTGAGTAATGTAAACAATATTTTGAACAAAGCTGTAGCATTTGTAATAGCACTTAGGATGACAGAGTCACCGCTCGAGGGTTAACAGCCTTGTTAAGTTGAAAGTATCGTATTGACAATCTCAGATTGTTTTCTTCAATTGTACCAACTAGTATTTGCAATCTATGCATAAAATCCGCAGTCCACGTGTGTGTGTGAGCTATGCGCGTTTACGAATGATGTCTCTGGAACGTCGGGATAAAATATCTCGATGTACTTCTCCGAGTATCGGAAGCAACGGCGCAACGGGCCTGCAGAAGATCGGCGAAATAATGGCGACGAGACCGCGTAAGAATGGCCTCCGACCGCGATTTATGTTCTGTTGGGGGAACACGCCGCGTAACGATCATGTTCCGTGTTACGATCGCAATTTCGCCGGCCATTACCCCCGTATGTAACGCGTCCCTTCGTGATACAGTGGTTTATTAAGAACGATACGTTTCTTTCGCCGGGGAATAATCTTCTTGCACGCCGCCCCGGCCGGGGCCGTATTTTCCATAGGAATTCACCGGTTTCTTGCGCGTTCGAGCGGACATTTTTATCACGAACGCACAATGCGGTACACGCTTGTTTATTCGTTACACAGAGCAGATATCCGCACAATGAAATTTCACTTGGTACGTGCTACGTGTTCGGATACCTGCAGTCGAACAAGCTGTGGAAAGCGAAGTGTGCGACGCAAACAAAATATATTTGTAGGGATTTAAGGTCGGGCTGGTCGACATCAATTACACAGTGTATTCCACGAACTCTGTCCACTCGAATATCTTGATTATTTCAAGCAATACGAGAAAATGTTACTCACAGAGGTTGTAGGGTTTAAGAAACTACATAATATGGTATATACAGTGAGTGTAAAAAGTATTCGTACACCTCTTGTAGGCTTAAAAAAACCATGTATTTCTCTATGTAATTGCACATATGTTTATAAAACGAAACATAATTGTAATTGTTATATATTTTAACTACATATTGTCATATAAATATACTTGAAAAAGATTAACGTTAACGAGAAAAATTGAAAAGTACGAGAAGTGTCTCTAAATTGATGCGCAAAAAGTATTCGTACAGGTACTAGAATGCACTTGAAAGGCGTCCGATTGTTTATATTATGGTTTAGCGGGACCCGACAAATAATCAGACAGAGTCTTTGATGCACGGTCTAGTGGCAACCTTCTGCAAAATTAGTGAATTTTTGTAACATTCGGTAAAATGGGTCGTAAAGGTAAGGAAACAAGTGAGACTGAAAGAAAAATTATTATACAACTGCATAATCAGTGCAAATCGTTGCAAGAAATAGCAAAAACAATTAATAGTCCACATAGCACTATACAAGGAATTATAAATCGATATGGTGAACGAAAAACCAATAAAAATAAAGCGAAATCTGGTCGACCTCGAAAACTTAGTTCACGCGATGAACGTTTTATAGTGCGTGAAATTAAAAAAAATCCTAAAATTAGTGCCCCTAAGATCGCTGCTGAGCTTGCAAACAACGCTGGAGTAAGTGTATGTGCCAGCACTATTCGTAATTGTTTACAAAATAATGAATATCACGGACGAGTTGCTCGCAAAAAGTATTTCGTAAATGCCGCAAATAGAAAGAAGAGACTTGATTTCGCGAAAGATAATATTAATAAGCCTATCGAGTTTTGGCGAAGAGTCATATTTACTGACGAAAGTAAATTTAACGTTTTTGGCTCTGATGGCAAAAAAATACAGAGCTAGAAAAAGAAAATCTACGTCCCACAGTAAAACACGGCGGAGGTTCGGTCATGGTTTGGGGTGTATGAGTGCTGCTGGAGTGGGGTCATTACACTTCATCGAGGGAATCATGAACCACAAAATATACCTAAACATATTAAAAACCCATACTGTAAGTAGTGTAGAAAAAATGGGTCTAAAATACAACTTTATCTTGACTCAAGACAATGACCCCAAACATAAAGCACGCAACACAAAAGAGTGGTTGCTGTATAACACACCATAATATTTGAAAACACCTCCGCGATCACCGGATATTAATCCTATCGAAAATTTATGGGATCTGCTTGGTAAAAAAATTCGAATCCGTCATATTTCAAGTAAAGAACAATAAAAACTTGCTTTTCAAGAGGAATGGTGCAATATTACACACGAAATCACATCCAATTTAGTGGATCCAATGCCAGAAAGACTGGACGCAATTATACAGTCGAAAGGCTATCCAACGGAATATTAATTTAATTTATTTTCGCAAATTATAACACGCTTATTGCTAAATTTGTTACGTGTACGAATACTTTTTGTGTGCTAATTTTGAGAGGCTTCAGACTGTTTTTAATACATCTCGTTAACGTTAGCTTTTCGTTAGTTTATTCATGTCACATTTTGTTGTTGAAACATATAATAATCGTAATTGTGTTTTTGTTTTATAAAAGAATGTACAACTACATAAAGAAATATTTGGTTTTCTAAAACTATAAGAGGTGTACGAATACTTTTTACACTCACTGTATGATATTCTTTCAAGTGGAGGCGTAGAGAATATATCGAGGAAAATACTCAGAATACGCCTATCTATCAAAATCGAGCATAAAAAATTGGACATTCCATTTAAAAAAAAAAACATGGTGACCTCTATATCTTCTCTTCTCAACTTCTGTAACATTTGTTCGTATTGTTTGAAATAATCAAGATGTTCAAGTGGACAGAGCTCTTGGGACATACTGTATAAACGAAAACAATACGTTTGGTATATTCTACGAACGGTGTATTATACGACACGGTATATTCTATGAACAGAAGCTTTACATGACTCTGCGTCATTTTGCAAACAGTACTTCCCTGCTATCGTTCCATCGTCGTTCGCACGTCTCGTGGTGCATCATTAATGTACAAGTCGGTCCAATAAAAGCGCGGAGATCCGTCCGGTGAACCGTCGAAATAATTCGGAAGGTGAATCGATCACCGTCCGCCCCTCGATCTGGCGAACCTATCCGGTTGGATCGCCGGTGGAAAACAAAATTCTTGTCACGATCGTTCTACAAAAATTCACGGTTCTTCTCTGTTTCAGGTGACCATTCAATAGCAGCGTTCCCAGCGTCGACACGGCCCACGGTGAGTCAATTTTTCTCGATGTGTATACTCGTTCGAAAGAAAAGAATTTCTACGCTCTCGCGAACAGTGGCGCGCATTTTAATAGCGAGCAAAGTGGCTGCACACATATTTTCCGAACAGATGGACTTCTCGGGAGAGAGGTAGGAATCACGATGGTCCCGGAGAGCTTATCGTTCTCCGGGTAAAAGATAAAGCGACTTCTCGGTCCGATATTCGCTCAGAAATTCCAATCGTTATCCGCGATTATGCGAAGCTCTTTCCCCATGGAGTCTTGTTTGTCGGGGCCTTTCTCGCTCCTCGTCCGTGTAACTACTCGAGTACGATCTTTCTGCCGATTGGTCCTGGAAAAAGGATCGCCCCGCCATTAACTTCGGCCGTTCCACTTCCTCGTTCACTTTTTCTTCCCCGACGCTTCTTTTTCCCTCCATCCGTTGCGCCGACGGCCCGCATCTTCAGCTTCTTCCGGTCCCATCGACGACCATAAACTGTCGGCTGAATGCACCTCGATCCTTGTAATTGCTCGCGGCCGAGAAGCGACTAACAGTCCAAGTATTGGCTGGACGAATCTTATGCGAATAACTCCGGCAGTCGTCGTCCGATGCCCGACGTGTTCCCGAATCAGATAGAGAGAAAAATAGAGAGAGAGAGAGAGAAAAATAGAGAGAGAGAGAGAGAGAGAGAGAGAATGGTCGGTCGATGGAGAAGAGGAAATTGCTCGAACAAATTGAAAAGCGCGGACGCTTTCCATTAGGCCGAACGAGCCGAGGCACGATTTTACGGACCGCCGGAATTATACTTTCAGAGTGCTTCGGAAGGCGCATCGGCGTCGGATGAGCCTGCTTCAGCCTAAAATCTTTTTTCTTCCTACCACGCCGTCCATGGGGATTATGCGGGATCCAACCCATGTTTTTCACCTTCCACTGTCTCGGCGCGCTTTCGTCTTCTCGGTTTCCCTTTTCTTTCCTGGATGTCTCTTTCCGATCGCCCGTTTCAAGTTACTTAGGTCAATCTTGCTAGTTCTCGCCACCACGGTCAGTTTACCGCATCGTCTGCACCGAAACAAATTAACCCATTAAGGGGTTATATACAGTCAGGAGGCCCAAGAAAAAGCGATTTTTTAGAATTTTTCCTGAGAAGACTTTTACATTTATTAATGTAAAAATTTGTACACATATTATGGTAACCTTTAACTGTATTTCAACATTTTTTATTTGTAAAAGTAATAATTTTGAAAGCTGCTACAGCTGATCTCCAAGAGCTCCTCTCGCCTTGCGGTGACCACGATATCTCGGGACTGGATCATCTAAAATGAAAAAAACCAAACGGATTTCGTTAAAGTGATGTATAATCTTGTAATTAATCGAAGGTTTTTTCTCACCGATGAATATTTTTTTTTATAAACAATTTAAGGCCAAAATTTGGTGTGAAAAATCGATTTTTTTTGGAAAAGCCGCCATTTTGTCAAAAAATTTTATTTTGCTTATTACTTCGATTAATTGCAAGATTATACATTACTTTAACGAGATCCGTTTAGTTTTTTCATATTAGATGATCCAGTCCAGAGATATCGTGGTCACAGCAAGGCGCCTTTTTTGAGAGGAGCTTCTAAAGATCAGCTATACCAGCTTTCAAAATTATTATTTTTACAAATAAAAAATGTTAAAATACAGTTAAAAGTTACCGTAATACGTGTACAAATTTTTACATTAATAAATGTAAAAGTCTTCTCAGGAAAAATTCTAAAAAATCGCTTTTTCTTGGGCCTCCTGACTGTATATAACCTCTTAACGGACCAATGCCGCCATATAAGCGGCATGGCACTTTTACTTACTGGGTCCAATGCCACGTATATGGCGGCAATAATCAAATTTATATTACCTTGTTATCCTATTACTCTGAATATACAGGGTGTGGCCGGACGGATGGTACAACCGGGCAGGGGATGATTCTACATGGAAAAATAAGTCGGAAAAAAGGATAACAATTTTTCGTTCGACGCCTCGTTTTCGAGAAAGCCGATTTTGGAAATGCAGCAAATACGCATGTTATTAGTTAGGAATGGCCTGATGCGTCTGACCATGGCCAACCAATTCTACTTACTGCATACACAAAAGTACGCGAAACTGACAGGATCTTTAACACTAGGTTTACAGAACCCGTCAAAATGGCGGGTTCTAATATTTTTATTTTACGATTATTGAGATTGTGAAGATCCATCTACGTGGAATTACTCAACAAACTTACTTCCTGCGCTATATATTATTTAAAAAATGGCTGAAAACTTAGATAGTCACATTCTTCTTATTTTTATAAAGTAATGTAAAATACTCACTTTTAAAGCTCCGTAGACCTAGTGTTGAACTTGATTTTCTCGAAAACCAGGCGTCAAACGAAAAAATGTGATTCCTTTTTTACTTAGTTTTATGTGTAGAATCATCCCCCTGCCCGGTTGTACCACCCGTCCGGCCATACACCGTACAGTAGCTTACGAAAGTATTCGAACGCTTCAAATCTACATCGTTAACAAATAAAATACACTCGTTAGGTTTAAGTTTTCAAAATAAGATTGTAAGTAAAGACACATAGGAGTCTTGAGAATGTATAAGTAAAATTACAAAAAAATCTGACAACACATACAGGATTCACAGGGCATTGAGGATAAACATACCGTTTACGGACGTCACAAAAGTATTCGAACGCGTAGACAACAAGCGTATTTCTAGTGATTGAAATGTAAACATTACGCTTTAGTCGATTCCGAGACATCGTGTGGTTCATACAGATTTCGTAGAGTATAATCTTTCATAGTTATTCTAATCATGAGCACGAAAAAATCAGAAACCAGTAAATGTGAACGTGAATTAATATTGTAGTTGCATAATGAAAATAAATCTTATCTTGAAATTGCCAAATTATTAAATCGAAGTAAATCTACGATACATTATATAGTAAAAAAGTCGAAAACTGAAGGTAGTATTACAAACAAGAAGCGTACAGGACGTCCAAAGAAGTTAACGCCCAGAGAGGAGAAAATGATTATACGTGAAATTAAGAAAAATCCAAGCACATCTGCACCAAAACTTGTGGGGATTGTTGCAAATAATTTTGGGAAAGATGTACATCCTGAACTGTGTCGTAGGGTTCTGCGGAGTAATGATTACCATGGAAGAATACCACGAAAAAAGCCATATATCAGTAAAATTAATAAAAAGAAAAGACTAACGTTTGCAAAAATGTATATTGATAAGGATATTTCATTTTGGATTAAAGTTATTTTCTCGGATGAAAGTAAGTTTAATATTTTCGGTTCGGATGGACAGCATTATGTGTGGCGAAAGTGCAACACAGCATTGCAAATACAGAATATGATTCCAACTGTGAAACACGGAGGTGGCTCAGTCATGGTATGGGGGTGTATGGCGGCGAATGGAACGGGAAATCTTGTTTTTATTGACAGAATTATGGATAAGTACAAATATCTGAATATTTTGAAACAAAATTTGAAACAAAGTGCAATTAAATTGAACCTATTGGATGATTTCTACTTCCAACAGGACAACGATCCTAAACATACAGCTGGGATTGTAAAGGAATGGATCATATATAATACCCCGCATACACTACAAACTCCTCCGCAAAGCCCTGACATAAATCCTATAGAACATTTATGGGCCGAAATTGCAAGAAAACTTATGAATTTTGACATAACGTCCAAGGAAGTGTTAAAAACCAAAATAATAGAAATATGGAATTCCATTGAAAAAAAGACAACGGAAAAACTTGTATATAGTATGGAAAGCCGGCTAAGACACGTTATTGATTCCAAAGGAGGACCAATCAGATAGTAACATCAAACAATTCAAGATTTATTCGTACGTTCGAATACTTTTGTGACATCCGAAAACGGTATGTTTATACTCAATGCCTTGTGAATCCCGTATGTGCCGTCAGATTTTTTTGTAATTTTACTTACACATTCTCAAGACTCTTATGTGTCTTTATTTACAATCTTATTTTGATAACTTAAACCAAACGGGTGTATTTTATTTGTTAACGATGTAGATTGGAAGCGTTCGAATACTTTCGTGAGCTACTGTACATTAATAAATTTTCACTAAAATATAAATATTTTCCTTTCTATTCTTGTTATAAAAATGTTGAGTCTACAGTTTCTCTTCGTATCAAAAATAGCTTGGACCTGGTGGGAAGTAAACTTGAAATACTTCGGGGTCGTTAAAGGTTAACACTTGCGTGGAATGTATTATATAGATCTGTACTTCCGCGTCGATATTACCAATGTGGAAATTATTATATCGGCAAGGCCATCAACCAACCGGATCGTTGCCCTCGCACCGAAAACAAACGCCGCGCGTCCGGACATGGAATAACAAGCGCATCTGTATATTGTAAACAGTCAAGGACCGGGGGAATGAACTACCAAGTAAACCTAGGCCAGTGTCATCGCCCGTACCCCGACCAGGTCACGAAAAAAAAACCATGTAGGTGCGCCGAGACGTACCTGTGTGTAGGATGACAAAGCCAGGCCGCGGAGAACGCGGAAAGGCTTTTGTTCGAAAACCCAACTATATAAACCACGGTACGCAATACGAACGCGACCACGACTTACGGCTACGAAACCTCGGTTAACGATCACGATTTACGGTAGTGAGTACATGTGTAATTAATATATTTTTTTATCTTTGTTACCCCTGTCGCGTTATTCTAGATAAAGGGCAGATATTTTATTCCCAACAATTCTACATCAATGTTTAAGGAACGTCACTTAACGCTTTGTATGTCCAACTGGCAGCCTCAGGAATAGTATAAAATCAAAGAAGCTTAACAAGGTTAATAGTTAATACTGCGTTAAATATTTCCGTCCTCCATTTCCGGGAGACGTGGCACTCAAAAAGTGTACTCGTAATTGTAAAGTGAACGAACATTTTTGGCTAATTTAATGGTGTGTGGAGAAACACTTGAATTTCCATTTTACCTCCGGTGATCTATATCCTATAGGCGAATTCCGCTAACATCGTCGGGCTGATTTGTAAGACAAGGATGTTTTGTAAAATTTTCCAGGGTCTACGTTCGATCCAGAGTCAATTTAAAAGTTCGATGAGTCTTCCAGGCTCGGGTGAAACAGAAAATATAGCAAATTAGAATTTTGAGGTTCTGCCGAGAGGGTCCACAATATTCCGGACAAAGGCGTTCTTGCGTAGGAGGGGAGGCAGCAGACTATATTCCCAAGACGGAGCGTGATTCCGTCGTTTCGTCGGATCGCGAATATAAAACGAGCGAGGGTGTCGAGCACGCCTCGCGTTTCCTGTCGCTCTCGTTCCCCATTCCCGAGCGAAATCAAATTTTTATCGCGGGCCCGAGTATCTCGCTTCGCGAGAAATTCCTCGGGTAACCGAGACCCACCCGACGGTCATTGCGAGCCGCGATTTTTATCGACCTAGGGGCTTGATTTCCAATAAACGAACCCGCAGTCGCCGCCACCAAGATAACACGCACCGATCACTCTTCGAACTTTAGGGGATCATTTTGCTACAACCCGCCGAAAAAGTCGATTTTTTGGTCTGTTTCTCAAGATTAGACACCTAGCAGAGATCTTAAGATCGTAACCGAGCACCTAGAAGCTGTATTAATTAGGCTGCGGGTCTTTGTGCAGAATAAAAATTGTCTGCACTGATTGCGCTACATAGAAACGATATCCCCGAAACTAGTGCGCCGATAATAAAAGGTATACTACGAAAATTGCTGGTTTCTTTACGTACAATAAGATTCGATAATAAAAAAACATACGTTTCCATTTGAAAAAACAAAGTTGACCCCCAAATGACCTTGAAAACGCCAACCAAATAAAAACTGATACTGCCCTCCTCTTTCCCCCTCGAAATCCTTGGACACATGTTTTACACTCTTTTGATATCTTTCATACATTTCGAGATATTCGGCCGGGAAGTTTCCAACGAACACCCTGTAGAAAGCTCTGCAGTTTTGTTTCCTAGATCGCGGGCTTGCATTCGTGACATGACATGTCTACAATTTTTAAGCTCGCGAATGTTCTGTCGACTTTTGAAGTACCTAATCCACATTACATCTGGGGTTTGTAGCGCTCTCTTACAGAGAAAAAACGAAGCAGACGCCTGACGAAGGTTTTGCACACGAAATTAGAATCTGTGCATTTTAACACGCAACAAAACTTTGAGTTTCGAATGGATGAATTCGCGGCGAAATCTCAAATTCCGCGGACGCGTTCGGTTATCTCTCCGGTTATCGACCGGGAGCTGTTTTTCCCTTCGGAAATTTCCTGGAATAAGATTCGCGTTCACTATCGGCGTTCGAAGCAATTAAGTAGCAGCGGGCGACGCGTGTTCGACGGATCGTTTCGACCTTAACGTCGCTTTAAATGCCGCGCGGCGACGTTGAAGAGCGTCGAGAATGTGCATCGCGATGGACGCGTGTCCGCTCACGGTCAGCCGGCTTCTTTATAGACGACATTCTATTAATTATAAACGAAAAGCTCGCCGTTAGGGAATTGATGGTTTTCGGTGCTGCGCGCTGATCGGGTGAACGTGTTCGAGCGGCGGACTTGAAGTGAACATTAAGGTGTATAATCATTAAAGTTGAGAATTCGAAGGAGACTTCGCGGAATTGGTGATTGGTTATCGGAAAGCAGGATAGGCGTTGGACATTGTAATTATACGCGGCCCGTGTCGAGATGGACAAATCGTTGATCGAGCGTGGAAACTCTCGACCCTCCGCGAAGAGTCCCTCGCTTAATTGGAGCACGGTATTAATTACGCAATTTCCGGCTGGGATTATATTATTATTCCTCGGCCTGCTTCCTATCCACTTCGACGCCCGCCTCGAACTTTCCACGTGTTTCTACTGGTACCGTGTCGTGGCTGGTCCTAACAACATCAACTCGTTAGCCGATCCACGAGACGAATTCGCTCGTCGTTTACCCCCACCGTCGATATACAGTTACTCGTTTTAATATTCGGACACTATGGCTTTTGCGAAATTAAAGCTTTACGTACTTACTTGAAATGTGGTTATCGAATTTTCTGGTCCGTAATTTGTTGAAGCACATATTCTAGTTTACAAATATGTAAAATTAATTACTTTATTTTTTATTGTTTTCCACATAATAAATCATAAACGAAATTAGACCCAATATTGGTGTCGAAAAAATATTCGGACACTTAACATTACATAACGTTTTTTCCTATTTAGAAATACATAAGAACAAAATTATAATAATTTTAATATTTTGTGGGATATCCCTGTTGTCTAATAACATGTTGCAACCGTGTCGGCATCTTTGAAATTACTTTAATTAAGTAATTTTGAGTAATGCGTCTCCACTCTTCTCTCAGTCGTATTTTTAATTCTTCTTTTGTTTTTATAGGCGTTGTCGTAATATTACGATCCAATAAGTCCCACAAATTCTCAATTGGATTTAAATCCGGTGATTGTGGTGGAGGATGTAGCACTTTCGGACAAGCATACAATAAATATTCCTGAACTATTCTCGATTTGTGTTTCGGATCGTTGTCCTGGTAGAATTTGAAACTGTCGCGTATACCCATATTCGTTGCACTTTTTAATAAATTTTGCTTTAATAAGTCTAAATATTTGTTCTTATCCATAATACCTTCAATGAAAACTAACTCTCCTACTCCAGCAGTTGAAATACAGCCCCATACCATCAAGCCTCCGCCACCGTGTTTCACCGTCGGTATCATATTCTTTATTTTTAATTGTTCATTTGGTTTACGCCACACTAATTTTCGTCTACTACACCCAGAAACATGAAATTGACTTTCGTCCGCAAAAATCACACCATTCCACCATGATTGTGTTTTAGAAATAAATTCTTTATTCGAATGCTATGCGTTTATTTCGATTGATCTCGTTTATGTATGGTTTTCTACGAGCCACTCTACCATTATAATCAGCATCTTTTAAAACATTGCGAACTGTATCCACGTGCACTTTCTTTCCAGTTTCCGCAGCCAATTCTGCTGTTAAATTAGGGGCACTTAATCCTGGATTGATCTTTATTTTTCGAATAATTACACGCTTATCACGATTGTCAAGAAGACGTGGGCGTCCCTTTTGAGGAATAGATTCAATGCGATCTTCATGTTTATATCTTCTTATAATATCCGCGACGGTACTTTTACTTAAATTTAACAACTTCCCAATTTCCCGGTATGATTTCCCTTTTTCGCGGTGAAATATAACAAGTTGTCGAATGTTGAATGAGGTATTTTTACTTTTGCGACCCATTTTCACAAATGCGTGTAGAAACGATGGAATCTATTATGAAACTGTGACTACCAGAAGCTAACCGAATTGCTGCACACTCTTGGTGTTTACAAACAATCATAAGGAGTTTACAAACGGACCTTCTAAAGCGAATAAACGGCGAAACATACTAGATGTCCGAATATTTTTTCGACACCAATATTGAGTCTAATTTCGTTTATGATTTATTATGTGGAAAACAATAAAAAATAAAGTAATTAATTTTACATATTTGTAAACTAGAATATGTGCTTCAACAAATTACGGACCAGAAAATTCGATAACCAAATTTTAAGTAAGTACGTAAAGCTTTAATTTCGCAAAAACCATAGTGTCCGAATATTAAAACGAGTAACTGTATGTGTCTCTACAAAGCTTTGTCCTGGACAAAATCAGTTTGTTAGGCGTTCATCCGCGCTTCGAGTTAGTGGAATAAGCCAGCCGGGGTCAGACACCTGGACGAGTCCTACTGTTACGCAGCCACCGTAACGGAAGAGGCCAGCGCTGACCTTCCGGCCACATGCCCCAACCGTTACTCAGGGGCCATTAGTTTAGAGACGCAATCCTTACTCTATGCAAAAATTTCGGACATTTCACAACCCCCAATAATCATAAAAAAAGGACCATACTAGAATTTCTTGACAATGCTTCATTGTCAACCAGGCCGCCAATCAGCACGCGGGATAACGCTGATTGGCGGTCTGGCGAAGACGAAAAATCTGTATAAATAGGCGCTCACCGAAAAAAACAGCAGGATAAGCAAAGGACGAGACTACGCGCGTCCACCATTCACGTTTTTCCTCGATATTCCATTGTCCAATATTCTTTGTTAAGTTTGAAATATACTGTTACATCAAAACCAGTCAATTTCACGTCCAAACAATTTATCAGCCTTATCCCTTTAATTAGTGATAAGGTCCAACGCGTTTCGCGACGACGAAGAAAATTCGGGCGGAGATTTACGACCTTCGTCGACTTCGGAAAAGTCTAGCCGCGGACGCGTTCGCATAACACCTACGAAGAAGTCCTCTGTAGCCGCTTTAAACTTACAATAGCGGTCATTAGGATGTTTGTGCAAACTAAAAATTGTCAGCGTTAGTCGGAGGATGCAGGAGCTATATAGACGTTTATTTATTTTTTAAAATATTAGCGGTACCCATAAGTAATCAATTATTAGCAAAGAATTTGTTTTGCCTTTAATTCTGTATCGATCGTTGAAGAGGAAACACGTATTCTTTTACAGTTTTCGGTAAAGCAACCTCTGTTCAAAATATTCTAAAAAGTATAATTATAGTTTACAACCCTGTAATAAAATGGCGGCGTCCATACCTTCCGGGGATGGTCTCTCTGACAGACTACTCTCGGACGACCAGTTGAATTTGATAATGACACCCTACAATTTCTAGTGGAAGCTGATCCAAAATTAAGTATACAAGAATTATCGAGAAGCCTTGGATCCACATGGTCAACTATACCAAGGCACGTACACGAAATGGGAAAGGTATACAGGCAAGGAACATGGGTACCGCATCAATTATATGAGACCAACGAGAATATTCGTCGATCAATTTGCACTTCATTGCTATCCTGATTTCGTAGAGATCCATTCTTCGCAGAATCGTTACCGGAGATGAAAAATGGATTCTTTACGATAACATAAAGCATTCCAACCGATGGCTTTTTGCAAATCAAACCGCAATATCAACCTCTAAACCTAGTTTATCACTTAGAAAGGTGTTATTGCGCATTTCATGGGACTGTCGTGGCATAATTCACTTTGAGTTGTTGAAACCTGGAGAAACAGTTACTGCTGAGTTGTATTGTCAGCAATTACAACGGCTGTATTCAGAACTATTGATAAAGAGAGCATCTTTAGTCCACAGAAATGGTGTAAAACTGCAAATTGACAATGCCCGGCCCCATACAGCAAAACACGCTCAGGAAAAAATTAAAGAATTGCGATGAGAAGTTTTACCGCACCCCCCGTACTCACCGGATATTGCACCCTCTGACTATCATCTTTTCAGATCTTTGGAGCAGTATTTAAGGAATAAAACATTCACTTCTATAGAATATGTAAGGAGGCACCTTGAGTCATATTTTGCTTCACGAAGCCTGGATTTCTATAAGAGGAGGATTGAAAATTTGCAGGGAAGATGGTAAATTGTCCTTGATAATGATGGAGATTGTATAATAAATTAAGAAATAAAAACTTGAATTTGCTGCAAAGTTTGTTTTAGATTTCAAAATAATTGATTACTTATGGGCCTCCCTAATGGTGAGCAGCGTGGTAGTCAACGTGTTAACGACTCGGCGTACATTTGGAAGGAAAACCAGCTGGTCCCTGGTGCGAATCAATCGAAAAATTGCAAGTCGGTCCCCCGTCGCCGGTGCCGCGCCACTCCCTTGTTCTAAATTCCGAACTATCCGTTGCGAACGTTCGGATAAATGGTTGGATCGTGACGCAAATAGGTGCCGTACAATCCACCGCTTCCTCCAACCGCGTCGTTGCCCGCCGAAATACGAACATTCGCCGGATACCGAATTTTTAGTGCGGGACTCGTATTCGCTTGATCGGAAAGTTCTGCTGTGCCACCTCGGCCAAGCGATCGACACTGTTTCATTTTTATTATACAGACAACTTTATCGGAATCTGCAGTCGACGAGGACGCTGCAGGAACGTCCGAGAATAGAGTCCAAATATTTCAGCGAATCGGTGTCGGGAGTACCGGCAATGTTCAACAGTTTGGACAGTATGGTTAATTGTCATCCGCAGATCTGTAACCGTTAACTTTGTCTCTTGCGAAAGACCAACTATTCTTGTATTTAATGTCTTTCCGTCCAAGGTCAAGGTTAGTATCTCTTAATAGAAGGCGAAGTTTTTCATAATTAGTTTGTGGATTCTCATGCAAAATGAAAATGGTTCAAGCCTATTGTAAGAGACTGGAGTTAAATAAAACGATGTTCTCTCTTTTAACACGTTAACTGCCACGTGTGTCACATATATGACCGACAGTGACTTTTGACTAGGTTTATGAATTTTTATTGTGGCGTATCCAGATAAACCGAATTTTATTAAGATCTTTAGAATTCAAAAGGATTAAAATAGCATCCCATATAAAACAGTTAAAATGTCTAGTTTCATTTTCATTAATTAAATTACACAGATTTTGTAGGAATCTCTGGGAATGAAGGTTAGCTCTTAACGTGTCAATGACCTTGAAAAGTCGAACCCTACGTAAAAATGTCCTTAAACCCCTCTAATTTTTGTCACAGATGTATAAAATCCGCAGTCTCAACGCAACGATGATTTTGGTAACATTCTCACACTTCATAAAACCTAATAATCATAGATTTTCCTGTAAAAATTGACTTTCAAGATTGATAAAAAATTTGCGTCTGTCGTATACATGCGTGATCGACGTGGCACTGAAAGTGACAATAACTCGGAATGCTTTTGCATCATAATCGAGACTGGTCCTTGCGCGACATAGGATCGGAAAGGATCTAAACTGGTAATCCTGTCAAATGGATAATGACCTTTTGTGTTCATTAATGAAGGTTCTATTAATCGCCTTCAGGCCAACGTAACTGAACGTCGGCTAAATGGATAAACCGGGCGAAAATTCGAAATTGTTTATCTCGTCGAGAGATTAGACAAAGTCGTGGCTGATCGAGGCGAGGCGAGGCGAGGCGAGGCGAGGCGAGGCGAAGCAAGACGAGGAAAGACAAGGCAGGGCGAGGCAGAGCGCGGACAGCGAATCTCTCTTGAGGCGGAGTCGTTATCCGGATAAAGATCGCGCAAAAGTAGCCAGTTAGCCGGGTAGCGGGCCGGATGAGGGTCGCGCTCGGGTTCTCTCTCTCTCTCTCTCTCTCTCTCTCTCTCTCGCTCTCTCGCTCTCTGGTTTGCTCTTGGTCTCTTTCTCTCTAGGGTAGCTTGGCAGGTAGGGCTCAGGAATCGACGTTCCGCGAAATAGTTCCACAAGGTGGCTACCCCCTCGCGCCCGTTCCCCTCCGCCGGCACCACCTCTTCCTCATCCCCCCGCACAACGGCCTATTTTCCGTATTTTCACTCTCGTCCTCGTCCCGCGCGCAGCTTTTGTTGCTCCCTTTTCACATTGCCCCGGCCCGTGGATTCAGGTCACCTCCGGTCGTTGCTTTTACAGCGACGGCCCTCCGTCGCGCTCCATCGGGCCAACCACACACCTGCACACATCGCACAACACGTTCGTACGGTTCGTATAGTTCGTATAGCCACAGACACACACATACACACACACAACACACACACACACACACGGTCGCGGTCGCGAGCACATCGCTCGAACCTAGACGACGTGTGCCTGCCTGTTAAAATTGCCGGAAACGCGCTACTTCGCCGGGAATAATTGCCAGGTCTAGGAACAGGCATCGATGAGGGATCGATCCCTCGTTTACGCGAAACTGTAATCCCGCGGGACTCCCTCCGAGAGAGCAAAGGTGGGAGAGAGGGAGCAGCGTCGGGAAAAGGGGTTCCCGGAACAGCTGTGTTTGTCGGTGGATGGCTGTTGAGGTTCACGGTTTGCTGGCGAGTGCCGGTCGATGGGCAAACATCTGCTCGCCCGCGATTAGGACCTAGTTACAACCGCCTCCTCTTTTTACAGGTCGTTAGTGTTTGTCCGCTCCGGTGTTCCACGCGCGCCTGTGTTTGCGTTTGTGTTTCTTCGCCGCTGTTTGCTTTGTTACCAATCAATCGAACCGCTCCTGGATCCTAAGTCTTTCGCTCCCATCTAGTTGCCTGGGATTGGACTCATCGAGTTCTACGACTTCCGGGTTTGGTTCTCGAGTTCTCAGGTTTGGTCCTTCGGATCGAAACTGCGAAGGTTCGTATAGTTTGCTTTACTGGGTCGAGAAATCCCAAATTTTACAGCTAGAAAATTGTGCAGCATTTAGAGATCCATCTTCCTTTTGAAGAGATCATCTTTTTCTACGGGTCTCTAAGCTTGCGGCATTCTTCAGCCTTCTTTTCTATTCTGAAAGCTGTGTAGGCTCTTGCAACATGTAGCCGTTCTTGGGAATCTCTGAATTAGCGATGAAATGTCTGTGAACTTTTTCCGACCACGTGCGAACCCAGGTCCGTGTTCTTTCGTTCCGAAGGTTTGAAACTTGCAGAGTGCAGACCGACTATTCCCGCTTGGAGACTGTATGCAGAGTTTTCCAGTTTAGACAACGATCGGTCAGAATCGAAACTGTTGACCCTCGACCTGTCCGAATCGTGTCCCTTTACCACGGATTAGTCCCGATCGAGTCTCTCAGCTCTTCGTATCGATTGGTCTGTCTGTTTCGCTGGTCTCGACTCCGGTATCTCGCTCTATTAGTCCACGTTGCATTCCTTGTGTATTTTTTGAAACCCTTCTGGGTTTATTCTGCTTTACAGGAATAATATAAGTGGGTACAATAATATAGAATACAGAGATAGAACAAAAAGAATACAATAATGATACAAGTGAATACGATAACGATGTCCGTTAATACTAAATATGTAGATTGCAATTTTTAAAAAAGGAACGAATACCAAGACAAGCTTCAATATTTGGCTTCGCTATGAGTGTGTCTGCATTAAGAGGTAGTTGAAGGCCCATACTAAGTAGGGCCTTTCTTAGCTTGCGTCTTTGTGGATTATACAATTCGCATTGCCATATTATATGATCGAGGGTTTCGCAGTCCCGATTGCATTTGCACTTGCTATCATTGACAATGCCTATTCCTTGTGTATTATGTATTATTTGCTTATTTGGTCCGACACTGTTTCGAATATTCCCTGTCGAATCGATAGAAGGAGTTCTGCACGGTCGTGGTGGTTTATGTTTGATCATAGAACCGACCGACTGATTGTCAATATGTGAGAATCGTTGCTGTTTTTTTTTCTTTTTCGGTACACCCCGCGCCCGGCGTTCGCAGCCTAGAAAGATAAACATGTCTGAATTGGGAGTTCCATCGGTCGTTCTTTTCCTCTTTCTCTGTTCCCCCATTATTTTCCATCCGAGTTTTCGCCGACGGAGATCGATAGGAGGCATTTCGTTCGGCCCGATGCGATTCCTCTCCGTTGTTCGTTCGAGTTCTGCTAGGCGGGGTCTACACGCATCGCGAGCCGTCCTCGCTGGCAAATTACGTCTCCGGTGACACGGCGACATGGACGAATGAATAAATGGAACGAGAAGCAAAATGATTCTTGCGAGGCTAAATTTTCAAGATTGCCCGGATAACGGCACGGTCTATCTCGTGGCCTGCGAGCAGACTTTATGCCGAAATAGCGTAATTGCCGCGGTAATTCGGCCGTCGCCTTGGGAATTCGAATTGAGCGGGGCGACAAAGGGTCCGCACGGGCACGATCCGCTGGAAAAACAGGGGAAATTGCATGGGAAAACGGGCCTGGAGAGAGAGAGAGAGAGAGAGAGAGAGAGAGAGGACAGAAGGAGAGAGGGTAAACTCGTTTTCCCTTTGAGAGTAATCGCCTTCATAGGCGTTAACGTTCATTGTTCCGACGCGTGTAACAACGTCTGGTCATTACGCGGCTTCGTCCGCGAGGAGACTTAATTTTCTAACGAAATGGAGACGTCCCCGTGGGTCGGGACTCGATTTAATGGCGAAGACACGAAATATCCGACGAGGTAAACCCACCAGCAGGAAGCCGGGCTTTAAACGGACCGACCCGCCGCGCCGCTTGAAAACAGTGCTCGGGGCTTTGTCGACGATGTCCACTTCCGGTTAAATAAATTCTGCGGTGAAAGAACGCGCGGCCGAAGTAACTGCCGCCTCTGCGATTCGTCTCCTCTCTTTAACGGGTCACCGCCGGATTGTTTCAACTCTAACGAAGTCCGTGGATGAATTATTAATGGCCTCGCGAAACTGCGAACGCAATTCCCCGATAATTGTCCGGAGAACGCGAAAATCTACTCGGAGAATGATCCGAGCTTTTTCGAGCATCGGCATTTTGAGCACTTGGAGCTGTTCGGAGCCGCAGAATTTAAAAACTGTGTACACTGTTAACCCTTTGCCCTCGATACCGTTCTAACGACAGAGTCCAGGATGGACGCTTTATCGCTGAAAACGTTTTGTAAGCGAGATGGAGAACATACGTTCGTAGACATTTAAATTTTTAACGATTTATCGGGTGCCAACGAGCTTTGTAATATGGACATTTTGTTCTGAATGGTGGTATGATCATTTTTACCTCTCCCTTGTTTGTTAAACCTAGGTGGATCTTTTACGAAAATTCGTCGTTCTTCGAACACCAATCGTTCCATTCTACATTAGGTCGTCCCATAAGTTCGTACCGTTTACTCTTGTACCATTCAAATTCTAAAAATAAAATATGTAATCACCCTTTCATTCCACAACCTCTTCTGACCTTTTTGGCAAAGACATCATACCGTCACTATAACATTTCTGCGGTTTTTCATTAAAATACTTTCCAATGGTGAATAATATAAACATATCCACGTCACGACCTAATATTAGGATTGTCCAACGAATATCACAAACTGAAATTCCGGTAGAACCATGCGGTCGATTAGGGAGATTTCAGAAGCTTCAGCATACGAAAAATTCCGAGTTCTCCGCGTCTCGTTTTCGATCGTTTTAATATTGATCGTGTTAAATTCCGCGCGTCAGGACGTCTACGTTTCCACGTAGCGTAACTTCCAGTTTACGAACTTGCAAGTTGAAATCTGTAGATCCTAGAGTCTCGAATCTAGATCCTAGAATCCGCAGAATCCGGACCGGTGTAAATTGCTCGCCGATTCGTGGAAATAAATTGGAGACGGTTTCCGCGGCGGGACGATAATGTTTAACAGAAAGATAACTTTGATCATTCCGGCGGAACGGTAACTTTTACAATTTTCATGAGCGAGCGGAGGTTCGAGTAACAGGCTATGAAGAGGAAGAATGCTCTCTCTCTCTCTCTCTCTCTCTCTCTTTCTCTCGCTCTCCTTCTTTCTCTAGTCTCTTCACGCCGAGTCGAGGCGTTTCGACGAAAGAGAGAGATAAGTTTGACCGTTTTCGCGGAAAGATAACTCACGCGCGATTTCCATAGAAAAATAACCCTCTCCCCTGAACCGTCCGTGGCAGTGGATCGAGATAAGTCGGCGGGACCGTTTCCGAAGGAGAGGAGAGTGTGTGTGAGAGAGAGAGAGAGAGAGAGAGAGAGAGAGAGAGAGAGTTCGCACTCTCCGCGAGCGTTCCTTTTCCTTTGTGAAACGCGTCGCTCGCAGCGTCTCCGAAAGAAGAGCGAGAACTTTTGCGACCGAGAACGATCCACTTTAAGGAGTTCTAATCTCGAAAAAGACCCTCATATTCTGATAGTTAAAAGACCCAGTTGCAGCCACGTTAACTGGCTTTGACGCTCCCGAGGCGGCGAGAGTGCAATGTTGTTGAACCCCGTCCGAGTTGGAAATTTGCGTTCCTTTTTGTCGATATTGATCCTCCACACAGCAGAACCGCCAGACACTTTCTCTGTATTCAGCTGTGTAAAATGCTTGTACATAATTTATACTCTATCTCTGTGCACTGTACTTCCTACTTTCACGTGTTTCATTCTTATTGCAATCCCTGCCTACCTTCAGGAAGTTGAGTAACGGTTGTCGAGTTTCTTCATTTATTCAGAGCTACTTTTGTTGTATTGTTTTCGACTTTTAAAAATCTGAAAACTTCTAGTTATTCGAGTAAAACCGTCACAACTCTGAACAATAATGAATGAATATTCGACGGATTGAATCAGGAAAAATGATTCACTTTGAAAGGATTAAGTGAAAATCATAATAAACCTTCCTGGAAGGGTTTGGATTACACGAATGTAAAGTTGTCCGAAACCGAGTTAGAATTTAACAACGATACGGACGGAGGGAATCGTTCGATGGAACGACGGGAGGAAAAAAAAAAAGCGGGAGATGAAGGGACTCGGAGGAGAGGAGGGTTCCCGAAGGACTAAATTGCATCGTCAATTCGATATCGATCCCTGGGAGACCGACGCGACGCGATGCAACGCGACGGTTCGCGTGTTTCGCGTCGCGGCACGCGATCGAATCAAACGGTTTCCGCTCCCGGGTGTTCGATTGGCCGGAAACTTGGGTACCTTTTGTCTCGCGGCCCGGCCCAAATTGCCCCGGAGTGAAACAGCCTCTCTTCCCCCCGGTTTCCCTCGCTTTTCCACCGGGTTTCCACCGCTTTCCACCGGTCGGATCTAGCTGCTCCCCCACCACTCCAGACCTCGAGGCAAATTATTCTCCCGCGAGTCCCCGAAAAAATCGGACACGCGAGCAGGCTGCGTCTGACAAGTGATTAATCCTGCCTCCGCTCCACGCTCGCAAGAACGCTGCAAGAGAATCCGCGGAGGACGATGATCCTTGTGCACGATGCTCGATCTCTAAAACCTTATACCAGTCTTTACGTCAAACAAGACAAACTCGGGGAACGGATTTAATTTGCGACAGCTTTCCTGGTCGGAGCAGGAGAACTTGTTAAAGTTGCTATTAACCCTGCCATTAGTGGGTGATATTAACGATTCCATGCCAGCCGTAATTCCATAACCGTAAATGCCGCAAGTTTCGTTCGCTCTTGCGCCATGTCGTCTCTAATTGTGCTCCGATTCCGCGCGATGCTTGCCGAGAACGGTAACGCAGGGGAACGCATAAATTAGATTAGGACAGTCAACGCCGTAGAAACTGGACGAGCGAATAAAAGCTGTGTTACAGTTCAAAGATTCATCTAACGAAAAGTGGCTTCCGGGTTCGCGTCGAACGGATAAAAATCCGGAGAATCGAAAGGCGAAATTGCTATGCCGACCGATATGATTACATCGTTCGTTTGCGGACGGTGTTCCGAGCTGGATAGGCGATTGAACTTTTCCGTTTCCGGGAACATTGTTAGCGGACGGTATTAGCAAACAGTGTTGGCGTCGGTGTGGACAGAGGGTGGCGGTTGTGTGGACCCTGCTTTAGAAGCAGGGACACGGCTCGGCTCGGGCTTTTCACGCGATCGCGTTCAGAAATTTAATGAATCCTAATGAAAGAGGGGAAGGGGGGGGGGGGTCGGTCGGTCTCGGCCCCCGGGCAGTATTAAGAGCAAGAGCGTACAATCCCGCCGAGAACGAACGTTTCAGGCTAATGTAAGTTCGAGCCAATCCGCGGTGGTTTCCGTGGTTCGTCGGTGAACACAACGTCCCGGGGAAAACGTCTCGGGAAAAAATCCGTCGGTCGCCCGTTAACACAAATTGCATCCACTCGAGAGCACCAGCCGCTTCTTGCGTTCTCGAAAACGCAATATCGACGGCCGACCCCGGGGAAACGGGCTCGCTACTTCAATCGGAATTAGGTAAATAAGGACAATAACGAGCATTCGGATCGGATGCGCTCGCATTTTGACCTCTTCTCTTTCCGGCGGTTGCCGGCTCGTTCGCGAGTAACGAGCGTTTTCTCGCTCGACGTTCGCGACGCAATGCAATTTCCAATGTTGGCTCCATTTTTACCATTGTTTCCTTCCTATGGACGCATACTTTAAGCTTACGCGTTCGTTTACTGTTTGTTTCTGGCGTCGCACAGTGGTCCCAATGCCGGAAAACTTGGCCAAAACCTAAAATATGAACTTTCAGCTAGGTAAGTTTTCAGTATAGGGTTGGTTACTCTAAGAGTGTTTGTCAGCCGGGGTAAACAGCGAAAAGGTCGTTTTCTTATACCTGACCAACAGTCATAGTCCGAACTTCGAGTTCATTACACCATACCTTTTTAAGCTTGTGAAGCACATTGCGAATTTCAAGTGCACAGTGTACAAATTCTGTTGAAATGTATCGATTTTAATTGTGCATCATGAATGCTGTCTGTGGAGGTAAGTTGCATAGGATTTAGTGCCAAATGTTTATTGTTAAGTGACAACTGTGCATGTAAAGAAAGAGTAAAAGTGAAGGCAATAATTTTTACGATTCAGAGTAAACGTTGCAAGTCTTACAAGATCTTGCTCTAAAACTTGTTGAAGCTTCTACTACATAGTATTGTCTTGCAATACTAAAAAAAAAATAGCTGCCCATAGGTGCCTCTGCGGTCGTAGCATTGTTTTTTGTAACGCAGAGTAGGTATTTTATGTGTTTTCCTTCCATTTCTTGTCAAACTGTGAGAGATATACACTAAGTCTTTCTGTAAAATTTAATCAGATTTTGAATAGAACGTCAGTTATTTTATAAAGAATCATATATCCGAAATTTTTTTATATTTTTCAAACAAGAACGATGTTTTTATATCGGCTGTTCATTTGAAAACTGTCCAGCCGAATATCTCGAAAAGTATAAAAAATATTAAAGGAGTGTAAAACACGTGTCCAAGGCAGTATCAGTTTTTTATTTGGATGGCGTTTTCAAGGTCATTTGAAGGTCAACCTTGTTTCTTCAAATGGAAACCTATATTTTTTAACGAGCAAAACTGAGTCTACACTATTTCAAGCAACATAAATTTTTAAAAGTTAGATCAAATAACTTGAAGGTTATTGAGAAGTTAGAAGGACTAATTTGTTAGACGAGGTGTAAAAAATTTTTGAAAAAAGTTTGAATTGGTCGGAATCGCAAAAGGAATAGTAACAGTTTGTTTTTCAGCTTTTCTATCCGAGCCTGTATTGAAAATTTAAAGAATGTGTTTGATTCGCTTGAATAAATTATATCCATGCTGAAAATTTCATCGATATTGGTTAATTCGTTTACGAGTTATAAACGATTAAAAGTGCGATTTTAAGTCGAAAATCGTGAAAAATGGCAATTTTTTCCATTTTTAAGCGTTTATAACTCGTAAAGGAATTAACCAATACCGGTGAAATTTTCAGCATGGATATTAAAGTCATTTGATCTAATTTTTAAAAAGTTATGTTGCTTCAAATATTGTATAGTCAGTTTTGCTCCTTACTTTACTGTATATATACAGTGACTCCCACTAATATTCGTACGCTCTTAAAAATCGCACAACTTTGTCAATATTGGACTATACTACTTGAATTTTTTTGAGAAGTTGGAACAATTGTATCACTACATAACGTAAGAAAAATGTTTGATTAAATTTGCAATTGGGCGAAATTGCAGAGAAAGTATTAAAAGTTGTATTTTACAACTTTTTTGTGCGGACTTATATTAGAAATTGAAAAAGTACGTTTTGTAGTTCTGTATCAATTATACATATTCTGAATATTTCATCTAAATCGGTCAACATTGCACTGAGCTACAAACATTTAACGATGAAAACGTAAGGGCGAAAGTCGCAGAATTTTAACCGTCTCAGGGAATTTCGCCCTTATGTGATCATTTTGGAACATCTGCAGCTCATTGCAACGTTCACCGATTTTGATGAAATTCTCAGAATATATATAATTCATACAGGTCTACAAATCGAACTTTCTAAAATTTCAATCTAAGCCCGCATAAAAAAGTTGCAAAATACAATTTTTAGTACCTTCTCTGCAATTTCGCCCAATTGCAAATTTAATCAAATATTTTTCTCACGTTATGTAGTGATCCAATAGTTCTAACTCCTCAAAAAAATTCAAGTAGTATAGTCCAATATTGACAAAGTTATGCGATTTTTAAGAGCGTGCGAACATTAGTGGGAGTCACTGTACATGCTTCTTCTGCATGTTCTACAACGTCTCTCAGACGTTTCGTTTATATTTGGCACGGCCGCCCCACCACGTCTCTGACCCGTCTTGTTGATGTTTGTCCCGGTCAGCACATCACGTCTCTGACACTACTTGTTTAGGTTTGGACCGGTAGACTTAGCACGTCTCTGACACGTCATTGTAAGCTGAGGGGTTAAAGAGTATCGATATATCGTTTTACTTTTCGTTTCGCTGTTTCTTACGTGCGACAGGACGAAGAACAGATAGAGGGAGGAAAGAGAGAAACAGAGGAATAGGGGAACAAGGAGGGAACTCGAGCGGGAGTACTCACGGCGGATAGAAAACTTTTTTTTCCTGTTCTCACCCTTAACGGCGCTTCATGAAAATCCTGTTGAGCTTAGTCGAGAGTGACAAGCCGAGGAGGAAGTTTACGACTCGTCCATCTTTTCCGTCGCGATACAGATATCTGTAACAGTTCAGAGCATCCGAGGACAAAGGCAAAGGTGTTGCCCAACGTTCTCGCGATAACCAGACTGCGAGAATCCACCGACAATTTTCGATGGCGATCTCGATCGCCAACTAATTATTTTCTTCAAGACCGTTCGCGTTAATGCTTCAGCCAGTAGCTCAGGTACCTCAAAAATTTCAGATTGAAGTACTTCAATGAATGGAATAAAAATTAAAAGAACGTGTGTTAGTGACTGTTATTACCGGACTGTGGATTTTGCAATTTGGAATAATATTAAGTTGAGGAATCAATATATTATTCTTGACTTACTAGTACTGTGAAAACGCAGAAAATTTTGATTTCACATGAAGATCCGCAGCCTAGTGATTACTCTTCGAAGTTTCCTGTGTTGTGTAGGTCCCCGGTGAATTTGAATAATCGTGAACGAATATTTTAGCACAGAGATTGCCATATTTTGGCGCCCGAAGTGACGAAAGACAATTTTCAAAACAGAAGCGAAATTAAAGGACCAAAGGACCTCCTTTGAAGAATCTGCGTCGTTTTCGAATTGTCGAAGCATGTTTCCCGCGGTTGGTGTAGTTTCGGCGGAACGGAGGTCTTCGTTTCTGTTCATGCCGTCGTTAGAACTAATCCCCCTTGAACCCGTACACAGAAGCAGTAATGAGGTGTGTTAATTAGAACACTCGATGGAGCTGGTTGCAATTACCTGCTTAATCCTTGATCCCTTTTGTGAAGCTCGAGCCTCGAACCCTTCCGTGTTCTCTCTCTCTCTCTCTCTCTCTCTCTCTCTCTGTCTCTCCTCTCTCACTCTCTGCCCCCATATTTTGCGAAACCACCATCTCAGCTACTTCCCAAGCGCATTTTCCTTACAAACACTCTTTTCTGTTTGTTTATTATATTTGCGGCTGCTCGGAAATTTGCGAATTCTTGCGGAATGAACGTTTCAACACTTCAGCACAGATCTTTCGGATCTTGTTGTACAATACGTCAAAGTCTAGGCAAAAGTTCCGGCGCAGCCGGTTGAATATAAACTGTCAGAGACTTGACCGAAAAGTTAAGAGGCTGTAGAACTGTCGGAACTTTAATTCTTGCTTATAATTCAATCTGGTAGTCGGTCGGTGGGAAAATATAGTTCTAAGAAGATTGTTGCACTCTTGCAACTCGACTGCGAATTTTCTGCATTAAAAATCAATAGATTCAAATGTATTTCCTGTTCTGATAATTTCAGAAATTAAATTCGTTGTCAATTCTTCTGATGTCCACGGTTTTGTACTTGACCAATCCATTTTTCTCATAAATTAATGAAATCCGCTAATCCTACAACACGCGATTTAAATTCTAAATAAAACGCGAACGTTTCTGCAAATGAAGCGCGGCGAACAACATAATTTCGGGGATAGCCTAATGTATCGGCACGCGGTACAGAAGCATTAATTCCCAAGGTATCGCGGGGCGCATGCCTGGGGTCGAGAGCTTGGCCGGTATCGGTTTTCCCTGTTCTCGTACCAGGGTCCATCTTGGCTGCGCATCTTGAGCCCCTAAGTAGATCCTCAGAAACCGATCTCGAGGCAGACGGGGTTAAACGAGCAGCGCGGTAAGCAGGATTATCGGGTCGAACCTTCTGATAACGGGGTGGAGGACTACGGTTTCCTTAATGATCTATGTATCACCTAGACTACCTGCAGACTAGCCGAAAGTTCGCCTCGTTATCTCAGGAACAGGAGAGAGAACTTGGAACCGTTGATGACCGACTACCGCGAACAGATAAAGAGAAGTTTCAGCTCCGAGGAAGCAGAAGATACATCCTCGTAAAACACCTCGGTCACAGTCTTCTGGATCCAGCTCACCTGGAACTTGATATACCCGGTGTCAAATCTTCGACGAAGATTTCGCCAGCTGCCTCGAGAAAACGACCGTCGCCGTTACTCCCACGAGAGCGTTCTGACGTAATCAAAGTGTTACGCAGCCACTGTAGCGGAAAAACCAGCGCTAACCTTACTGCCGCACGCCCTAACCGTAATTCAAAGATCATTAGTTTATAGATACAATCCGTTTACTTCAGGCAAAATTTCAGACATTTCACAACCCCAAATAATCGTAAAAAGGAGACCCTACCGATCGAGGAAATTCCGAGATACCTGGATTTAAGGTTTTGTGAGTATGACTCAGGTCATCCTTCACCCCATCTGGCAAATCTCATGGCAAAACTTCATTGTCAACCAGGCTACCAATCAACACGCAAGATCACGCTGATTGGCTGTCTGGCGAAGACGAAGATCCGTATAGATATGCGTTCGCCGAAAATAGAAGTAGGAAAAAGAAAAGGACAAGACTACGCGCGTCCACCATTTACGTTTTTACTCGACCATTCTGCGACTCTACACTCTACACAGTATTTCTTGTTGAAGTTCGAAATTATTCTCTGTTATTCAAAATCAGTCTATTTCACGTTAAAACAACCTATCAGCCCTATCCCTTTAACTAGTGATAAGGTCCAACGCGTTTCGCGACGACGAAGAAAATTCGGACGGAGATTTACGAGCTTCGTCGACTTCGGAAAAGTCTGGCCGCGGACGCGTTCGCGTAACACGAAGTGCTGTTTAATTAACGGTATTCTGCTCTTGGTGTTTATCGTGAAACCGATTCGTCTCCCCCGCCTCTTGCGCCACAATTAATTTATGGTTTCGTCGATCAAACGTTTCGTAACGAAAACGGGTTGGTGTGATTGGGAATAATAAAAACACTGTTGTGTTATTTTCAACCTGTCAGACATATTGAGAAAATAAATTTCTATTTCATTTCAGGTGGAAAATGCTAATCTCGCATAGAATCCGGAGTCTGCCCATTACTCGTGCTTAAAAGGTGGATTTTATTAAACATAAATTGTTCGGGAAATTCTGTAAAAGTTTAACAGAAGTTTCCATTTACCTAATTCCCAATAAAAATTCAATTTAGAGCGCGCGGACCCCTAATGCCACCATCGAGGAGCATGTTCTCGAAAGTTCTCACCGGGCGAGAAGGGAAATTGATTTTCACGCGTGCCAGGGGGTCGCAAGAAGGGATTACTCTGCCCGTAGGATAACGACGAAGGGCGAAGGGTGCCCGAGAAATCCTCGAAGGTGCGGGTCAACTGAACTTTTCGAGGGGCAGGAACGGTGTCGCTTGGGCGTTTATCTCTTGAGCGAGGGACCGAGTTTCAAAGTGTTTCGCCCGCGATCCTTCCGGGGAATCCACCCAGAGGGTTCCGGAGGGCTCGCAGGGCTCGAATGGCTCGGCCACCGATCAGTCCAAACTCAATTTGTCGGCGGAGTGTGCCGGGGCTGCGGATTTTCCGCGAGACCGCCGTCGAAGAAAGCGACAGCGTCCAGCCATCGGTTCTCCGGTTTCTCGTCCTTTGCCGACAATATGGCGGCTCGAGCCTGTGGGGAAGGCGCGACCTAAGGCGCATTTGCATTGAACTGTTGGCCAAAAATATTTATTTTTTATTGCACAGTTGTCACCTCCGATAAGAGGTTATTCTGCAGTCCGCGTATAACATACATAATATTACAATAATAACCTTATACTAATGTGAAGGTAACGTAATAGATACGTATCAGTTGGAGTCGCTTAATTGGTAATGGCCGTGATGGTGACATTATATACACAATCCACAATCTTCCAGGAAGGAACATAAGATCTTGCACAGAGTGTTTGTAGGTCTGTGGAGTAGTACATTACACGACATGGGAAGAAAACAACCCCGTAATCTCAGGTTATATATAAATTACAATCAGTGCCTGTCATATAGAGGACATTGCCATAAGACGTGATCAATGTCCTGTGTCTCATGACCGCATGAACAGCCGAGGTTATTTACCACATTGATTTTAGCTAGAGAGAAGTTGAGACTATAATGACCAGATCTAATTCTGTTAATGGTCACAATGATTTCTCGAGAAGGATTTCCTTCTTTCGTCGTGAAAATGTGCAAAGTAGTTTCTGCCCTCGAATCGGCCTTCAGTAACTATATATTCATTGGTGTTATTGGAAGCACGTGATTTAGAGATCTCCCTTAAATCAGTATACGCTATTTTGAGAGAGCAATCTGGATCAGCACTGTTTCTGGCAATATTGGCTAATTCATCAGAATTTTCATTACTATAAATACCCAGATGGGTCGGTATCCAGTAAAATTGAATTTCACTGGAATCAGGATATTTTGTGCAGTGTTTATTTTACTCCATTAATTAGTACAACACACTGAACTTTCATTTTTTTTTTTTTTAGAAATATTGATCTGTTCTTAAATTTTTTAATTCTGCATTTTACGAGAGCAAAAGTGTTGTGGAAGAACGTTTTTACTTTCGGTCAGGTTTTCGATCATTTGTCATCAACTTTTCACTGCGTGATGCTTTGTCGGAGCATCGCGAATATCGTGAAAGTTAGAGCAGTTTTTCGCGTAGAAGTTTCACGGTTTGTCGGTTAAAAAAGTCGGAAAAAAGCAGCCCGACAAAGAAACGAGAAGGAATAGAGAATCAGCGAGAAGTCATGAATTTTTTCCCCGGCTCACGGGCTCGTTGGAAGTCACGTTGATTAAGGATTCCGTTTGATTCTCACTCTCCGGACAAATAAGAGTCGTCGCGGATTCCTGACGCGACACCTGAATCCGAAATCAGAAAATTCAATACCTAGAGCTGTGCCAGTATCCGTTTCACTGCTTGCACTTTTCACGGTGAATACTCGACGGCTCTTTGAACTTCCGATGCACCTCGGAGAACGTTCTCGCGAATATCATCGCTGCCCGAGCACGTTTTCATGGATAATCACATTTCTTCAGAACTGTATTTTCTAGCAGAAAAATAATCTCGCGACATGGAATTTTGGTAGTGTTATGATCGGGTGTTAAACAAGAATCCACCCAATACGACAACAACCATTTATTAACAAACAACAAAACTCAACAACGTAACAAGGAACAAAAGAAACGAGATAACAATGTAACGAGAACTTCGGATAAACGACTACGAACAACTGACGACAACTGACTGTCTCTAACTGACCCTGTCGTCCGTCAGAATCCGCGCTTATATCTATTCCCCGTGCCTCCAGGAATTTCCTTCGAACAAGGGAAAATTCTGGAGTGGGGATGTCGCTTTCCGGTACGTGCCCCTTGGAGAAAGTTCGTGTCCTTGGACCGGCAACCTGTGTCCTGGCGAAAGTCAAGGGTTGTCGGCCAAATGTGCACGCCAAGGAAAAACCCCGAACCTAGTCACCAAATGTGCACCCCAGGTAGGAACGGGTTTCCGGCGACTATGTGTGCGCTCGCTTGGGCCTGGCGACCAAATGCGTCCAAGGTCCCAGCCCGCGGACGACGGTCCTACCTGGGTCCGATCGACCCTTCTCCAAGGGGTCCGCCACAGAATTCATAAATAAATCTCCTCGCCTTCTGTCTAATACTTTTAAACAACCGTGCGCAAGACGACTGTGTTTGGCCGATGGTTTCCTTTAATTTCTAGTTGAACGAGTCGAGAAAGCAGCGACAGCAGGTTCGGCAAGAACGAGCGTCGTCGTTCGTTTCGCGTTCTCGCAAAACGAAACGGAACGAAACGATCCCGGTCCCCGATAAAGCCGGTGGATCGTTACTGTGTTTTTCGTCGTTTCGCTCGTTAAACGGGCAAACAATAATTCTCCGCGGGCGTTTCCCGGTAAGGTGCCCGTGGAAACGACTTAAATCGCGTCTGAGGGACCCGCGGACTACCCTCTCCCTCCCCCGCCACCTCCGCGGATACCATTATCGTAAATTAGTCCGCTTCAAAGTTGCTTCGAACACCGTAGTCGGCTTATTGTGTTGGATCGGCCATTCCCTCTCGAACCACCCCCCGCCAGGGGCCGTTGTCTTAATTTCGTTCCAGTTTCTTTGTGCGCATGCAGGAACTAATTATCGATACTTGGCCACTTTCCAAACTGTCCACAATGCACCCTCTCACTCCCCCTGATCCCTGGTTCTGCGAATGTTCAGGTAGATTTATATTCTGTATGAAAGAAAACTATGCTTCTTTTTCGAATATTTTGTAATACAAAAAGCCTTACTGCTGTGCTATTCGGACGGAGGCACTCTAATACGGCCACAGTCCTTTTGCGAACTCTATAATAACTGGCAGGGGAAGGTATCCTAATTTGGACCACTATGATATCGAAAGATTGCTGAAGTCTGTGCGATTTTGGACAGGCATCTTGTTGTACGTGGATATAGACGAGGTTAATGCAATCGTGTTTGTGAACAAACGCCTCGTGGTTACATTGTGAGAAGAGTTATTTGTTTGACCAAGTAGAAAATTAGTTATTTCGTAAGAATGAGAGCCGTTAATTCATCTAAACGTAAGTAATTACAAGTCTTATTATATCATCGCAAAGCTTACTTACTCAACTATAATTTGCAGTTACAATTTTGAGAGATTATGTTAGATTCAGGTTTCTGTACAATATCAAACATTAAACATTCGTTCCAGTTGTCGTTAAGAAAGCTAATGGTCCAATTTAGGAAACCGGTTTCCTTATTTGGACCGATGACACGATTCTTTTTAATTCATTTTTCACGGTTAGAAATGTTTTTTAAAATTTAATAGATGGTATTATTTTGAAGGCACACTTACTGAGTTTCTGTTGTACTACCTAATTTTTATTGCCACTTCTTATGTATCTCTATATACTGAAACATATAAAATTGGTCCAAATTAGGCTACCTTCCCCTAATTCATATTTATTGAGCAACCATTGAGACGATGCGGTATAGTCTTCGGAGCAAGTAAGGGTTGAACTTGTAAATCTGAAACCAGCGAAAGTGGTTCGTTACCTGACCAGAGAAAGTCGAGATTGCGAAAAAGTCGAGAAAGAAAAGGGTTAAAGATCCTCGAGTTGCCAGCAATGATCTCGCAGCACCTGTTCCGTTCCCAGTCTAGGGCATCTCTCGGCGACCGTGACGATCGTGTTATCGAGACGCTCGAGCAGGAAACGAGGCGATCGACGATAATCCCATTGTTCCACGGCGCGATATCTTTTCCCTTTCATTTGGCCGATCGTCGCTTCGAAATGCATATTAGTTAGCTGAGGGATCGAGAAACATTCTGACATCCTCCTTTCCTTCCTCCTGGCAATCCTTTGCCAATTCAAACAATTTTCTGGAATTTATACTTTGCAAATCGAACCGAAGATTTCTGTATCGATAGAATTATTTCATAGAGCCAGCGTGCACATGTGTGTGAAAATTTTGTGTTTTGCACGAAGAACATGAAATTAATTCGATCTATCTCGGTACTTAAAATTGCAACGCGCAGCACATTTGGCGAACTTGACTTGCAATTTTTATATTTATATTAAATAACTATGAAAACTGCTGCCGTAACGTTACCGTAGTGAATGTGTCATTACTATCACTTGAAGAATCTCGTAGCAATACGACAACCTGAAATAACAGGTTGCAAACACGCGCTTGTCGAGAATGTTCAAAATCTTTGAAACAAACGACACTGTGTCGGTCTCCAACCTCGCCACACACTTAGTACATCGTTCTAGGGTTAAAAGCCGATGGAAAAAGCTGGTAGCGTGGGAGTTGTAGTGGTTTTTTTTTTTTTACCCCCGAGCGTATCCTCTTCAGATGATAAAACGTTCTCACGATGTACTCGAAACGTTCGATCGAAGAACACAGAAGGAACCGATTAAAAGGAATGGAGATAGGGGGACGGACGCCCAGAGAGAAAGGGAAACGGAGAGAAACAGAGAGGGTGGGGGAGCGAGAGAGGGAGGAAAGGGTTGATCGAACTCACGGTTGAACAGCGTGGAATCAACGTTTTTCTATGGAAAGTCCGCCGGAATTACGGGCTAAAAGCCGGCCGGGGAAGCTTTCTCGAGAGAAACGGAACAGAAGGGTTTATACGTGGGCGAAAGTTCGACCTGTTCTTTCGCCGGTGCATCGCAAAACGGCCAGAGGCTTCCTGAATTCCGCCTGCAGCTTACCGATAAGCTTTCTCGAACCTGCCGCGATTGCCTCCGATCTCCTCTGTCGCGATAATGACTTTCCACGTTCGCCCACTGCCATCCCTCGTCTCTTCCACCATTTTCGTGTACCTTTCGTCGAACACTTTTGTCAGTCGAGCCCGCTGCACTCGCCGTTCACGGGCAAAGGTTCGTCGTCTTATCGCCACCGATCCCAGCCGAGTGTTAGGTGTCGCTCTTTCACGCTGTCTAGGTGGACCCAAAAACCAGAATTAGATCGACAGAGCACTCTTTTTGTATTTTATTTCAAGTTTTTACATTTTCCTTGCATTGTGTCTCGGTATGTCGTGTTTTCCGGAAATGGTAGAGACGGAATTGTTTGTCTAGATTGAAAAATAAACTTTTGCGCTAATATATTCGTTGGTAGCAAATTTATTTGGGCTCTAAGCAAGAATGTTGAAAGAGTATTTCGATTTTTATTTCATTGAATAAGTCACTTTGATTTTATGGAACTTTTGGGCGTACTGGATTCGCACTCAAAGTGTCTCAAGCAAGTAGTATCTTTTCAAGAACTATACGAGGTACAAAGATATTAAAAAATTAGTTCTGTTATATGGTGTGTAGGTAAAATTTGCCTTAAACTCTTATCGTTTAAGATAATTAACACCTTTGGCTACCGCAAAAGCCTATTAATAAGTTTCTTAATGGGCTTCTCTATAACATAAAAGAAACTTCATAATTCCCTTAAATAACAGTCTAAAATTAATCTGTATTAATAATATTATTCAAGACAATTTTATTTGTTAATCAATGGAATATGATTATTATTTTTTGAATAATCAATTAATATTGTTGTTTTTGTGTTGTTGTAGTATCTTTGTCTTTTAGAATATTTTCAATTTGTAACAATCTATTAAAAAAGTAGCTTTGAATTGCAACCTACTACTTTCCATATGAAATTAATAAATTGAAGTAATATTTGTACTACTTAAAAATGTTACATAAAAATAGGACACTTGTTGTTTGACAACAGATTAGTTAGTTTCTCTTAAAAAATCTTGTTAATGAGTAATAGAAACCTTTTCTAGTAGGTGTACTTCGCTTTTGCAATAGTTTAAAAAAAAAAAAGATTTAGCATCAGATATTCCTCTGACAACCGTCGTTGCGATTGATGGAAGTCAGGGAGCGGAGTTTAATCATGGATCATCTCCCAGATTCATCACTTGCTAAATCGATCAGTAGTACACCCACTGAATGACTGCCGAGACCTTCTTTCGCCTCCGAGATATTACCTCGATCGCACAACTTCAACTGCGAGAAAAGCCTCTTGGCTGTAGACATCTCGCGGAGATTATGCGAACTAACACGCGAGGAACATGAGGAACACCTTCGAATCGTAATGATTAATTTTTTACTACGTCGTCTGTAGCTGTGAATCCGATCTATTCATCTCGACAGTTCAGAGTACTATTCAATCATTTCTTATTATTTACAATACAATTATCTTTCCGGCATTTAGTTTTTTCTATCCGGAAAAGTAAACATTACTTTGAATGGTTTGGAATGATTTTTTTCACTTTTTTAGAGCACCGATGTTCATACTTTTCACTGGGAAATTTTAGAGGAAATTGGACGACGATCAGTTTATACTCGAAACAAACGATCGTCTTACAATTCCGTGAGGCGCATTTCTCAAAATCGTTATACCGGCGACAAGAACACGCGCATCAAGCGTTCACGTGTTCGTCGTGTGTGTCTCGTATTATAGAACTTACGAGCGCACGTGCTCGCGAAAGAGGCAACGCCGCGGCTTATAAAAGAAGCTTTGCGATCCGATCACGTAAATGTTTCATAAAGCTGCATCGGTACGCACGGTATGCATAATGCATGCAGCAATGCTGTACCCCTATACACGTATATATTCGCACTGGGCCAGTGCCACTGGCATATACATATATGGTCAAAGCATGTTTATTCTCGCCGCGTGCAATTATTGGTGTCGAGCAGAGAAACAAATAAGCAAACACGGAACCTAAAAAGAAATTTTAATAATTTCGAATACAGTTTCAGAGAAGCTTAGGTATTGCGATTTTGTGTGTTTTTATTGGGAAAAAAATGATAAAAAATAAACGCCCCCGGGTGGGCTCGAACCACCAACCTTTCGGTTAACAGCCGAACGCGCTAGCCGATTGCGCCACGGAGGCACCTTAGCTCTCTCTGCGTGATTTCACTATATCTATCTGATGCTCCATTTCCCCCACCACTGTCCAAATAATCTGCAATTCTAATCATTCTTCTACTTTATCTGTTCGACTAACAAATTTACCAACTACTATGTTAGAATAATTTCAAAGAAACTGTTAGACTATTTGACTCAAGATAACTTATTCAATTATGAATTAAATTGCAGATTTCGATAGAAATTTTTTCATGAACTGTCCTTCAACGAATATTATCCTATATTTACAACTGTTGAAAATTCTGCAATCCAACAGCGATGTATTTTCTAGCTCTGTAACGAAGGCACAAAAGATCGCGTTTCTCATCCGAGCTCCTGTTCCCAGTATTATTTACCGGTATCGATTTTTCGATATACGATGCGGGTATAAGGGCGGCCATTTTTTCGAAGCAGAAGAGAAATTAGTAACGTCGTCGACACAGGGTTGTGTAAAGCGTTCCAGGGAGCCCCGATCTCTCGGATAGCACGGGAATAGATTGCGATCCGAACTCCTCTGCCGGATACAACTAATCTCGTGAATATTTCATTAATCTTTCCCGGCTCCTCTGGCCCTTTTTTTCCCTCTGCCAGTCGCCGCCAACCCTCTCGCCTCTCTCTCTGTTCAAGATGAAACTTTCCCTGCCATTTCTAATCTTATTGTTAGTCAGATGAATATTTAAGAGGCCTTTGACGAATATACACGCGGGATAGTCGGTCCCAAAGCTCATTGGACGCTGCCCGGTTACGCTCCTTATTATTGGATGACAGACCAACATCCATGAACGATTCCCATTTTTGGATTATTTTCATCGGCCTACAATTATTCCGCAAGGATACAATATAAAAATTCGCAGTCTACTCGTCATTCAAGTTCCCCTCAACAACTTCTATTGTCTTTTTCGTTCCTAGCACGTCAGCGAGGTGGATTCGTTGACAAAGCCGCAGCATCTGTGTCAAAGACGACCCTTCGATCATTCCCGCGAAGTAAACTTACGCGACTCGTGTTTTAATAGATCGTAACGCGGTATGAGCCCCTTAAAACATAAAATTTACGGAGAAGATCGAACGAGAGGATAGACAGTAACCGAGGGGTGGAAAGGGGGTGGATCAGAAAGCAAGGATAGGTTGCTGCGGGAGAGAAAAGATATTGCCCAGAAGCAATCTCTTGATGGATTTTCTGATGAAATGTCTCACGCAGCAAAGCGCCCCGATGCCCGGATGCATATCTTCTTTTTCCCCCGTTTGGTGTTTGTTGTGCGTCGTTTGTTTTTTGCCTGGCATAATATTCGATAATTCCGGATTGCCAACCATTTTCTACCGTTTCTCGTGGCTGGCCCTTATGCTTGCCCTTTGAGAGTCCCTGGGCCGTTTCCCTTTCCTTGTTCGCACCTTTAGAGCCGAAAATCAAATTCCAACAATACAAGGTATATACGAGGAGATTTAAACTTGACAAGGCATTGTGCTAAATGTTTTCGCCTTTTTGATGTTTCCTTCAAGCCTCTTCCATTTTTGTCATACAGGCACTATACCTGCAGGTAATCCTGTAAAAATGCGATCCAGTGTTGGTTTAGGCGCGGCTCTGCAACCTGTCGGAACGGTGGATCACCGACAATGACGATGTTTTCAATGATATTTGGATTGCCGTTGTTTATACGATTTCTTGTTGGCAAAAGCACGCGTTGCCTGGACAACCGCGCCCGTGCCGAAGTTCCATCGGTAACGTAGAGACGGAGAAGAAAAAATTACAGGCTGAATATTCCTCGATATTCTGCTGTTGTCAAATGTTCGAACCCGGGATAAATAATTAAAAACGTGGATCTTCTTTTAAAAATCGTTTTCCAATAACTTATTTCCATAGGTGAGGTACATAGGAGTATATAAGTTATTTATTAACTTTAAAAGTAATTAACATAAAAGTAATTTATGGATATAAAGGTACCTTCTAGACGAAGCTCGTATGAACAGCAATTGTTTAGATACCAAAGACAAGGGTGTCGGTGGTGTGTAATCGGCGTTTCTCAGACAAGTTTCCGTCAACAACCGGAAGCTGTGTTTCGATCGTCGGTAAACCGTGCACGATCAGGCGAATCCGTGCAACAGCGGACAAATTCGCGAACTGCGATGAAACCATAGTCGGTCCCCGCGCTCGAATCCCTGGTACACATTTTCGGGCAAACATAGTTCGCAGTTCCGTTCGAGACATGGCAAACTATCGCGTCGAACACCCTGTAGATCGCCTGTACGAAATTCGACGGCGAGCTCGCGATGAAAAAGTATTATTTAATAGGGCATTGTGTTGAGTTAGCCGGTCGCGGCGCGCGCGCGCTCGCGCTCGCGCGAGTTATCGTTCTGAAAAAGTGGAGCTGTCGGCGGAAAAAATTTAGTGCAGCTGTTTTCTGTGCGAGACCCCGCGCGCCGCGCACACAACCTGATAACATTACGTTTCGTGGCCCGTATTCTGTCGAGCACGCGATCTTTCCCAATCGGGGTCTCCTTATCTCGACGTCAGCATGACCTTATCGTTAACACCGAGCATTCGACCGAGACGAGAACGAAGAAGACGGGAAAAAAATCGCTGGGAAGGAGGAAAAATACGCGCGCATCTTTTCCCTCGGCCAGAGAAATCATCGAAACTGCGCGGCCCAAGCTGATTCTTATCCGTTGACCTGCTTCCCGACCATTGAACGTCCCGAGACACCTTCGGGACGCCGTTGCTACGCCCTAAGGACGAGTTGATCTACCTCCTTGATCCCTGTTACGACCCTGAAGCCTCAGGTCCTACGGCTGATCTATTCCCGATACATTCTAGACCACGATCGCACGTTCGAAATCGATCCTCCCCTATTTCTGTCCCTTTTATTCATGCGACAATGTACAAGGTATTCTTAACGTCACATAGTTGGACGATGATCTAAATCTTCCGGCACTGTGACACTTCTGCTTTCGCTCCTTTATCCGTTTAACCTTAATTTCCATAAATATTGTAATCGTCGAAAATTTGAACCGCATAACATTTTCATCCGCCAAAAATATCGATTGAGAAATAAATTCAGTACTTAATCAGCCGTTTACAGAACAATGCAGCAGTTTGATGCTGAATAAACGAGCTCCATAATATCACAGTTCAATGGCCAAGAATGGAAAGAATTAACAAAAAAAGTATGCTTTTATCCAGCCTGTTTCCACTTTTTGTACCATTTATTTGTTTCGCAGCCTGACCCCATGTTTGGTCAAACGCAGCGTGCATAAAATTCATTTGTTTAATTTCGCGTGGGTACCCTGTTTCTTTGCGAGCCAACGCGTTTCTGTTGTTAAGCAGAACGAATTCAGAGAAGAGAACTGCATCGTTCGCCATCGAATTCGAACGAGAAGCGAACAGCAGTGTCGCCGGGATGGGATAGGGAAATTTCGCGGAAGCCCGGTAACTTCCAGCGAATGAATTTTTATTCCCCGCGACACGGCTGTTGAACGTAACCGCTTTTCGGGTTTGGTTTTTACACGAATGGTGGAGGACGCGCACAGCCCGGTACAGCCACTCGGCGCGAGAACGAATTTCCAGAGACGTATAAACGTAACTGAAGAGCCGGCACTCGCGTAAACGTTCCCAACGATCTCGGGCGAGAATCAAAACGATCCTCTCGGTACGTACACTGAAACCTGGATCTGTTGAAACGAACACGTTTAACCTGTTCGCTGGGTTTTCAATAATGAACGCTTGCCGAGGTGCGACACGAGGCGAATCAAAATCGACGGTGGCAAACATTCGGTCGCAATTAACGCGAGTACAATAACCATTTCCGGTTTTACCCTTTACCGATTCACTAACTAGTTTTACCGATTCACGGAATACTCGTCACTCGTCCCTTTGTCTTCTCCGGAGAACTGGTTGGTGTTCTCGCGCAGGTGAGAAAGTGATAATCTGTGGGATATATCCGGCAGGGTGCGCGAAGCAGGAAACCCGAGAAACGAAGGAAAGGAAAAGGGATTTTGTGTAACGAGCGGAACGAGCTTTTCGATGTCGACGCTCAAATAACAGGCGACGCGGGGCGGCGCTCGATATGCAAAATTGCCGTGCAATCGACGAACCGTGAGACGAAGGGGAAAAAAATACCTTGCCCTCCCACTCCGCGGAAAAAGACTGGCCCGGAGAGAGCAGCCTGGAAAAGCAATAGCTTCTGTGTGTGTGTGTGTGTGTGTGTGTGTTAGCCCGAGTATCGGAGAAACTGCGAGAGCAACTTCTGTCGATCGTATATATTATTTACTTGCCCCGGTGAATCTTCTACGATTTTTATTCATTTATTTGTTGATTTTGTTATTCATTGTCCGCGACAAAGCGCCCGTTTGTTTTCCTTTCGATGCAAGAAAGTGTCGACAGAGAGATAGATAGAGAGATAGATAGATAGATAGATAGATAGAGAGAGGGAGAGAGAGAGAGAGAGAGAGAGAGAGAGAGAGAGAGAGAGAGAGAGAGAGAGAGAAGGAAGGAGTCAGCGTTTCCGCGTCGGCGAAACGAATTCGAAACGAAACGATTGAACACAAAGCTGCTGCATTCGATTTTCTGCTCGGACTCGTCCACACGCCTCGATTTCCCGACCGGGTTTTTCTTCGATATTCACGTCCGACGGGACGGTACGACACGGGACTATATCGGCAGGATGGGTTTTCATTATCGGAGTCCGGCACCGATCGTCGGTTTCAATCGACGATACGATTCCAGCTCCGTCCCGCGGTTCCATTGTAATTGCAGATTCATCGAATTGTGTTTCGCTCCTCCGCCTACACCCTAATTTGTTTACATCGACGACTATTCGCTGTTGCACGAGCCGCTGTGATCTCTTGTCTTACTTTTCCGCGACTCTCATAATCCGCCTACGTCGACGCCTATTCGCTATCAGACGAATCGCGGTTCTTGCGTTTCATCCAATTTGTTTGCATCGACGACTGTCACGCTACTGGTTAAAATGGGCAGCACGCGTGCTGTTTTCAATTTCTCGAAGACTGCATAGAACTGCTGAATAAAACAGTGTCGTACTCTGCGGATCTTTATGCGAAATAAAAATTCTCTGCCTCGATCGCAAGAGGCCACGGAAGCAAGATAGGAATGTCTTCTTCTTTTGATCAATTTCGTAGACCGAAGATGGTTTTGAAATTCTTTTTATTGTTATTTTTAATCGAGCGCCAGCCCATTTTGGTCGTAAACGGACAAAATCCGCAGACTAATCGTAATTGTTACGATGCACAGAGGAGGGACCTATTGATAAGTAACGTTCAGCTTAGGTCACAGTTCTGTTCAGAAGCTTATCGTTAGAATTCGACCGTGTCTACACTTGAAACCGAACTTACAGTGAGTGTAGAAAGTATTCGTATACCAATTTTGACACAAAAGTTCGTAAAAGTGTTGTTCACTAATTATTTTTTTTATAAGCAATGAGTATTAACATATTCTAGGATATCTATAGAATAGATGCAGCGCAGAAAAAAAATAATTTACTTGTATAACTTACAAAATTAACAAGAAAAAACACAAAATCAACAGAAATACACAAGCAATAACTATTCGTACAGTTCTCAATTTGAACTGCTTACAGGAGAATTTATAATGTAAATATATATCGAGGATCGTGGACCGTCGATAGTGTTCCTTCGTGGATCGTCAGTATGTTTGTCAACATTGGTGATATCAGTAGCATTGAAAATTTCGTAGTATTGTCAGTTACAGTTTAGAAATGGGACGAAAGCGAGCGGAAACTACAATAGCAGAAAGAAAAATTATTGTTAATTTGCATAATCAACGTAAAAGTTTGGCAGAGATTTCACGCATTGTAAGTAGACCTCGATCTACGATACAAAGCATAATTGATAGGTATGGACTTCGAAAAACACTGAAAAATAACGCAAGAGGTAGACGTCCAAGGAAATTTAATGATCGCACCGGCCGAGTTATTATTCGAATGGTAAAGCAAAATTAAAAAATAAGTGCAATCAAAATAGTTGAACACCTTAAAAATAATTTAAAACTGGATATATCTGTTAGTACTGTGCGTAGTTTTTTACGAAATCAAGGATGTTATGATCGGGTAGCCCGTAGAAAATATTTCGTAAGTGAAACGAATAGAAAGAAAAGATTACTATTCGCAAATAATAATGTTACTACGCTAATGGAGTACTGGTATAGAGTGATTTTCACAGATGAAAGCAAATTCAACATTTTTGGATCGAATGGACACTGTACTGTTTGGAGAAAAAAAATATAGACTGGATCCAGAAAACTTACGGCCTACAGTGAAACACGGTGGAGGTTCCGTAACTGTTTGGGGCTGCATGAGTGCGACTGGTGTTGGCACGTTGCAATTTATCGACGGAATAATGAACCACAGGGTTTATATTGACATTTTAAAGTGCAATCTTCTTTTCAATGAAGAAAAAATAGGCATTAAAGATAATTTCGTTTTTACGAAAGATAATGATCCCAAGCACACTGCGTACAATACCAGAATGTGGATACTAAATAATACCCCGGCGTATCTAAAAACACTTCCGCAATCTCCCGACATCAACCCCATAGAACACTTGTGGGATTACCTGGACCGCCAGATCAGAAAAAATGAAATTTCCTCAAAAGAAGACATAAAAAATGCTCTCATAGTGGAGTGGAACAAAATTCCGCCACACGTAACATCGAATTTAGCTAATTCGATGCCGAAAAGGATTGCAGCAATTATAAACTCAAAAGGATATCCTACAAAGTATTAATTAATCCTTTTCTATAATTTTCTAATGTTAAATTAATTTAAATTGCGTTTTTCTCGTCAATTTCTGGAAACTTAAGAACTGTACGAATAGTTATTGCTTGTGTATTTCTGTCGATTTTGTGTTTTTTCCTGTTAATCTTGTAAGTTATACAAGTAAATCATTTTTTTCTGCGCTGCATCTATTCTATAGATATCCTAGAATATGTTAATACTCATGGTTTATAACAAAATAATGAGTAAACAACACTTTTACGAACTTTTGTGTCAAATTTATTGGTGTACGAATACTTTCTACACCCACTGTATTTCTGCTAGAGCCTAATGCAAACTTTAACACTAACTAGCTTACTAAGTGCAAAACGTATAAAAGTAAAACGTCTCATAAAAGGAAAAAGATTGAATTTACTTGAACTTTAAATGATTTTTGTTATGAACTGAAAACAAGAAGTCAATTCAGCGATTTTCTATGAAAACGTTTTTATAATTTCAATAATTGTGGAATAGAAAACCGGTCATTTTAACCGTGGTAGGTTTAGTGTTAAAATCATCGTAGTCCACGGTGTTGTGAACGCGTCGATGGCAATTGTCAAGGCGGAAGTAGCGCTAGCTGTGCTAGCCGGGACATAAACCTCACGGGTTTGATGTCCTTTTAGGAAGACCGGACCTAAAAGGTCTCTCTTGTCGAGCGTGGGGGGTCTCTGAAGGAAATCCCGCGATTAATATCGACGAGGGTGGCAGCAGGGTTTCGCAGTAGGTCTTTTCGCGTTCGGGGTTCGTTTATCGCGCGACCCGTTTTCCCGCCTTTAAGGAACTTAAGACACTTAGAAGCAAATCGTGATCTACGAGGAGCTCGGTCGCGAAAGGGGCTCGGCATCGAGGCGAGGGAGCGGCTAACTTGGAACGCTCGAGAAGACGAGGCTCGTTCGAGGCTCGCCGCTAATTAAGAAATACACCCCCCCCCCCCCCCCACCCCAGTTAATGTCTCCTTCGAACGAGCCGGCGGCGAGGACGTGTTGCGTATGCTCCTTCCGTATTCGCAACAGTTCTCGTCGATGAGCGATTTCAGCAACGTGTTCGCGTTCAAATTGACCGTCCGACACCATAAAGGCACATTACTATCACGTGCTGTCACCTTACGTACACAGGAAACAATACGTACAGGGTGTCCCAAAAATGTTGTACTTGAACGGGGTGATTCCGAAGGTCATTCGAAGTAACTTTCTTCTTTGCGATAATGCTGTCCGCGGCTTTGTTAAGGAAAACACGGACCAATCAGAGCGCGGCTATAGCGGACGAATTCCGGCTCGGCCAATGCCAACGCCACGCTCAGCGAGAACTCTGATTGGTCCGTGTTTTTCGTTAATCACTCCTTAACAATGCCGCAGAGAAGATTTTCACAAAGGAAAAAGTTACTTGAGAGTCACTCACTTTAAGGAACTGCATTTTTGGGTCACCCGATATATTTCGAAATTTGTTAGCTCACACTCTAAGAATGTCACGTGAAATTACTTGCTTTCACCTGTGATACGCCCACGCTAAAGCAACACGGAGCAATTTTTTGTGCACTTGCGCTCTTCTTTTGTTACCGAATAACAGAAGAAGGTGAGAAGAGACGACGAAGGAAGTTGCTCGATGTTGTTTCAGTGTGGACACACCTTTACGGAGCTTTACTACCTATGACCTCGGCGAACAGCGTCGTAAATAAACGATCGAAAAGGATCGTCCGATTTTCTCGGGTTGCAACGAGCATCGGCTACATTATTCACGACCGCCACTTGTTACGTTACATCGACTCCGTGCATCGGTGCATCAAGGCATGCAGCGAGACCCGGTTCGCCGTTGGCAGCCAGTCAGAGATAGAATCCGCAGGATTAGCTTTCCACGTTTCCGATCGGACAGCCTCGGATCGGCTGATCGACGAGTTAGGCTTGTCGGGACAACGCTGGGACAACTCTGCAACAACCAGGACAGATGTAAGTTTCGCTAGAATCGAAATGGTTGGACGCTTCTGCGCGGGATTGTCGGAACGGTGAGAAACTGTTCGACGAGGTCAGTTCCTGTGGATTTTGGAATTTTAATTAGTAGAAAATTTATTCAGATAGTTTGCACGAGGATTCAATTCCGCAGGAGATGTTTTTCATTCGGATACCGTGCGGCATCGCCCCGAAATATCGGCGACGTTTAATTGGACGATATTTGCCGAACGCGTGTGTAATCACCTGTTGCACGCGGGCAGAAGCGCGCGCTAATCATACCCGAGTGAAATAAATTCGAGCAGAGACGCTGCCCGCTACCTTTCTCTTTCTCGCTGCTTCCGCCTTCCTTTGGGAACTAAAATTGCTCGGCAAAGTGTTCTCGACCCCTCTATTGTTTTCATCTGCACAGCTGAACGTTCACATTCGCGTCGTATTTACTCTGTATTATCACCGGATTTCGGATCTTCGCGCAAAAATGTTCTGCACCAATTACAATACACAGGGTGTTCGGCAACAGGCGGGAGAAAAGTTAAGGGGTGGTTCTCCATGGCAATATAAAGCGAAAATGAAGAGTGAAAAAAAATTGCGATTTCGGCTGCATCTTTTAGTTATTATCAATTAAAAATCCGCCTAAGATGCAACAACCTGACCAGCGTGTACGTTGCTTAGGTCATTAAGGCGCGCGATTAATGGTTAGGCTCTGATGTCACACGCTTTAGCCAATAATTCGGCTAGAAACGAAAATGCGTGTGGAATGACCCAATCGGATGGCTTATTATCTATACGCCGAATTATTGCCAGGCGACTTCTTGCCGAGGAGTACAGTGAATTCTCGTTACAAGTCGGTTGCGTCGTTCTGGTGACTGACTCTTAGACGAAATCTCAGGTTGTCGCCGAGCGTCGGATTTGAAATACAGGGCAGGCTGGAAATCTAAGAGTCGTGTTCGTCCACAAGTCATAAAAGCCTATGACTACTAAGCGATAGTGACAAGAAGACTGCACGTAGCATGAGTGACAGCTCTCGAGCTTCGGCCCATCACCGCGTTGGTGTGGGTAGTTCCACGGACTCCAAGTTGTAAGGTTGGCACAGACTCGTAATGAGAATTCACTGTATCTGTCATTTGATATGTGATGCGCGGCTTTATGACGTCAGCAACGTACACTTCTGTTGGTCGGGTTGCCGCATTTTAGACGGATTTTTAATTGATGACTGACGATTTTTTATTCTTCATTTTCGCCTTATATTGTCTTGGAGAACCACCCCTTAAATTTTCTCCCTGTAGTCGAGCACCCTGTATAGCCAAATAAAAAGTTTATTCGTTCTTCAATGATCGTAAAATGTTGAAAATAGGACATTGATACTCTTAAATACTCGCAATGTCTTTCCCGTTGTAAATTGCACGTATTCATTTCTGTCATAAACGCGTACAATCGGCAGTATAATTATTTTGTTAACTCTTGCGCGCGGTTCGCGCTTTTCAAGCGAATGCACGATTTCTAAAGAAAAATCCAATGAACGGCGCAACAAATAGAATGCTATTATTCGAAGTTAACACGTTGACCGCCACGTGCAGCGCTCGTGAACCGAATTTCGTTAGGGTTTATGGAATCCACACAGGGTGAAATCGATGCACAGGGGTAATCGATATGTTAAATTCTGATTCTTGATTGACCAGTTAGCTGTGTACGTATACTCGTACGTATACGGTATGGAATAAGATTAATTTTTTGCGATTTATGTTTAAATTGTTGTAAGAATTGAAGTACGTTCGCAATGTTACGAGTAGCAAACAAGACAAAAAGAGAGAAGTTGAAAAAGAATCGACAGCCAACGGTTACAGGAAGTACCTCGGAAAATACGTTTAAAAAATTGCTAAATAAAGCGGTAAATGGTCCGAAATTGATCACGCCCCAGTAGAGAACATCGTCCAGGGATTAAAGCAAGCCGCGTCCATAGCTTGTTGACGAGGGTAGAAACTAATGAAAGAAATTCCCTGGACGACGAAAGAGAAAGGGAAGAAGAAAAAAGTCGATTTCCCGTTGCTTAGCGCATAGCATCGCGCGTGCCCACGGTTAATCTTCGCGGCGTAGTGTCCCCGGACACGCGTAATTGATTTGTGCTCGTTTATTGGATCAGCTTTCTGGCTCGGATCGGTTCGATGTGTGTTGTACGTCCCGGATGGCCTTCGAATTCCAGGACGGGATCGGGCTGGCGGGACACACAGGGGTCTGCTAGGCGGATAGGACCTTCGAATACGTTCCTCCGGTGTCGATGGGTGCCGTCGGATGGCCGACGGGGGTTGAAACGGGGTTGAAACGGATTCATAAAGGGCGGGGAGACGGGCGGAGTGGATATCGGAGGGGACACCCCGCCAACATATTGGGATTTTCAATTGAACAGACACGAACGTCGTGGAATTTAACTGGGTCGAAAGTCGAGGAATGAAGTAATCCTCGCGGAATGAACGACCTTTTCTGCGGCGTGAACCCTGCCCCGGCCGCGCGCCACGTCCTCTGTGTACGTGTTGTATTATACCCTGGATCGCAGGGATTTTTCTCGGGATTATTGTAGATCGTATGGAGATTCATTATTTTTCCCCGTGGCGGCGGCTAAATGAAAACAGAGATAGCCAGAGAGAGAAAGAGAGAGAGAGAGAGAGAGAGAGAGAGAGAGAGAGAGAGGGAGAGAGAGAAAGGATCGGGAACAAAGACTTGCGATCCCGGATGCGTGGATACGCGGATCGAAACAGTCGTTTTCGCGTGTTTCACCCTGGTTTTCACAGCTGTTGTGCGGGCAGGGATTGGATACTCTTATAATATCGATTCCGAATAAATGTTACGGAGAACCGGAATTTTCTGTCTGTTTGCGGAATTTTCGCATATTGGTTCCATCACTGCGATTTTTTCGTTGCTGTATTGCTTTCGAAACGACTCTGCGATGGATTCTCGTGTTGACTTTTCTGCAATTGATGAACATTGCAGCTTACATTGCAGTACATGTTGACCGACAGTGGCTGTATCTATATGCGATTTTCTCGTAAAAGTTAAATCATATTTTTTTATACAGATCTGAAAAAAAATTTCATCTTTAGAAATTGAAGCTGTGCTAGACTCTCACAAAATCATTAGAGAAGAAGAAGAAACGTTTTGCACATATTATTGATTTCTAATAAAGCATACTCTTCTCGTACACAAACATGCACTCTTACTCGTGGTATAAAATCAGCGGATAAAACTTTCGAGTTATTTTGTTCTGCTACATTTTACAGACAACGCGCGTAACCCCAAATTTTCAAGCGGTTATTTTCAGTCTCCGAAGTAGCAGCAGAAATAAATAAAGCCAGCAGAGCGAGAGAGAATTACCGTGTCAACGGTAAAAGGGGTGACTCGTAACGGATGGTATCCGCGTTAGAATTAAAAAAACCGCTATAGTCGGTGGAAACGGCGCTAGGCAGAAAGTTAAATAACGCTCGCGCGCCGGCGCGGGAGCGACAAAGGAGACATTTTTCGAGAAGGATGGAGTTTTAAAAGGATGAGTTTAGTTGTACGGGAATTTTCTGATTGGACGATGTTTACCGTGATTGTGGGGGAGGGGGGGGGGCGAGACAAGCTTCTAGGAAAGAAGAAAAGATAGGAAAGAGTTTCCTGACAGTATGCGTCTCGATGGAAATTGAAGCTGGGCGAGTGTGTGCTCGTTCGCGTAAGAAAGGAAAGCGTATTCTTTGCCGTGTCACCGAGCTTAATATCGTTAAGAATACGCGACGCTCAAAGCGATGTGCACTGTCTAAAAAATCAATTTCAGTTCGCGTCAACCGAGGGAATTTTCCCCTCGAAATTCGAGCCGCGAACACGTTCCCCAAGGAACACCGAACATCAAAGAGAAACTGAATTGTTCCAATCTATTTACCCTGGCTGGTGTACGAAACACCTGTGCACAGTGCCGCGATAGATTGTAAGATAAAGACTACAGTCGCTTAAATGTTCGAAGGAGTAATCATGATAATTTTGAACTCTCGTGGTCTCACATTTACATTGATTTGACGAAACTCTGTGGATAATGGATTAACGTTGGATTCATTAACGCGAGTCAATCGTCGTAGTTACCGCTACGAGTAAAAATCCGAAAACCTTTCATATCCGTGAATAATGGTTTCCTTTACATTTCTCGTGGCCAACCTTTTTCCCTAGAGTCAAGCTGAAGGCTTCCTCTACAATCTCCGGTAATTATTTATTGCAGGATCCGGTGGGTGTGGAAGTTATAGTGATTTTCGTGCGACGAGGCGTGGCGTGATCGAACGCGACGCGACGCTGCTCGGAGGCGGTCGGTTGATGCGGCACGTGTCGATAATACGCAACGCGAGCCTAATTGCGAGACGCGGAGACGTGCGAAGACTCGAAGCGGCTTTTCCTGGGGCAAAAAAAAAAGGGGAAAGGGGAGAAGGTAGGGCAGAGAAATCGGTCGGTCTGTCGGTCGGTCGGTCGGTTGGTCGGTTCGCAAGTAGGTCGCATCTCACGGCTCAATATCACCGAATACTCTTTTGTGTCCTCTTCTAAATTGGGTTACGAGGGTGCCGCAACCGTTAGCTGTTGGCTGCGGCTTCTTCTTGCTACCAAGGCTCCCCTGAATTTCAATATACCAATTTTTCCGTGCCGATTCGAGGCTTCTGTACACATCGGCCTTCTTCGCGAGTTTCGGTGATGAAACTCGCGAACCAATGCCATTCGCCTGCCCCTCCCCCGATGTCTCCGATCTACCTCCACTGATCAAGATTCCCGCGTTAACACGTCAGCTCGCCCACACCACCCCCCTTCACCGGAAGCCTAACGAGCTGACTGCAGAATTTTATAGCGAGCCCCGTTCTCGTCGCGACGACACCGAAATCGTACTTCCTGCGAATTGTCGTGTTTTCATTTTCTTGGGATTACTGCTGTCCGACCGGTCGCTGTTCTCTCGGCTGCAATTGAACGCCTTTTGGAAAACGGTCTCGTTCCTGCACCCGATAGGCAGTGACACCGATATTATGCAATTCGTGCACGCAGAAAATGTTTATTTTGCACAGAGATTGTGTTGCCCGCAGATGGCTCGCGCGGATATTTGCTTATGGCCTGGTTTCGCAAAGTGGCACTCCGCGCAACAAATTCGCGTCTCCACGATTTTCGACGTGTTCCCTTTTCCTTAATTACGAAAGGTTGGGAGGGACCTCTTAATTAGAGTTTGCACGTTTATGAAAGATTCAGAGCGATACACGCGACGCGACGACTCTTTATTCCTGGAGTGACATTTCGATCGGGCCGCTCTCGTCTCATTAAAATAAGATTCCGTGGGTTCGTTCCGCAGGAGGGATAGACGCAGGATGATCGGTCGAGGGACCAAGAGAGAGAGAGAGAGAGAGAGAGAGAGAGATGTTGGATTCCGCGTTTGGAAATCGAGTACAACAGTTTATAATAAAATCGAGAAGAACTTTATTTAAGTGTATACATGTTGGCGAGTTTAAGGTACAACGATGTAACCTTCTGCACTGAAATATGCAAGAAGAAGCTCTGGTTCTGTTTCGACTAGGGATTGCAATCCCGCAACGTGGGATCCCGCAATCCCGCAGGATCCGCATAATCTTTTCCTCCCGCATACATCGTAAATAAAAATTGCGGGATCCCACAAGGTGTGCGGGATTGAGTGTAAAACTGTGCAAATGACAATACGCACAACGAATATCTGCAACAATCTAAGGCCGAAATCCAATGGAGTATGATATCACATGCCGCATTTTGGGAACAACGGCGGAAGCTTGAATCATGGTGCGTAGTGGACACGATATAAGCCTTTTCCGTTGTCTTCAAAGCACGACGCGTGATCGCGATCCGTAGGATTCTGTCCGAAGGCGGCAGCGAATGGCGAGCGCAACATTATTTTGTTTCACGATTTTGCGCTCGTCACTTTTTCCGTTGGCGTCTTTACGCATGCCTTTTCATCCTGTTGAAATACTGATTTATTTTATTATATTACGCATTATTTCAATTTAATAAGTATTATTAGCGTAAGAAGTATATTATCCAGTAAGGTTGCAATGTGTGATAGTGAAAAAGGGAGCACTACCAAAACTCTGTGGGACTTTTTCGTGAAAAATGATACTGGCGAAAGTGCTAAATGCTTAAAATGTTCTGCTATTTTAAAACTAAGTCAACGATCAAGAAAAGGATTGGTGGTACACTTGAAAAGCTGTAACCGCTGTAAGAACCGCTGTAACAACACAGCTGCAGGTTATCGATAATTCAGAACACGTAATACCGAATAAAAAGGCCAAAACCATAGACAATTTCTTTATTAAAAAAAATTCGATGGAGAAAATGATATCTCGAATGGTTGCTAAAGATGGTTTTAGTTTTAATGTCTTTTGTAAATCTAACGATTTGAGAAATTTTTTTCTGAAAAGTGGTTTTACACTTCCGACTTCTCCTAACACAATAAGAGCAATAGTTAGTACATTTTGTGATTCTGTGAAAACCGATGTAGTAAACCAATTTAAGAAACTTCAAGAACAAGACCAAAAGTTTTCATTAACACTAGATGAATGGACATCTCGGAAAAATAGCAGATATTTAAATATTAATGTGCATTATACAGGAAAGCACATTAATCTCGGCTTACAATTAGTTCGAATCCATGGTTCATGTACAGCAGAGTATTGCACCGACTTGATTGATAAACGTCTAAGAAGCTTCAATCTCGACATTAAAAATGACATTATTGGCATAACGACTGATGGAGCGAGTACAATGGTGAAAGTTGGTAAGCTTGTACATTGCTATCAACAACTTTGTTATGCACACGGCATACAACTTGCCATTATTGATATTTTATATAAGAAAATATTAGAGAAAGATTTATCAGAAGACATACATTTCAATATGACTGACGATGAACACGACGTCATTGACGACATAGAGGACGAAGAAAGTGGATTGTTAATAACTTCGAGGTTTTCTTCTGTAGAAGTAGTTTCAGACTATTCTGTTCTTATTGCAAAAGTACGAAAAACTGTCAAGATTTTTAAAAAGTCGCCGACAAAAAGTTACATTTATTTGCAAAAATATATAGAGGAAGAATACGGCAAAAGATGGAACATGACGGCATGTTGGAACGCATTTACAACTTAAGATTGTGTGTAAGCAAAGCGTTAATTGATATCAAATCACAAATACATTTCTCTGATGAAGAATGGTCCAAAATATATGACCTAAAAATGTGTCTAGAACCAGTTAAGTTGGGTCTCGAAGTAATATGTAGAAGAGAATCAACTCTGATCACTGCAGAAACAACTTTCCGCTTTATACTGGAAAAATTGGATAAGCAATCTACTGTTCTCAGCACTAATTTAGCCACAGCATTACGCGAAAGAATAGGACAACGTCACACTAATGTAACTGGAACATTGCTTTATTTACAAAATCCCAAAAAATTTGAAGATGATTTGAACAATTTAAAAGATACGACATTTACAATGCCTAAAAAAACTATAATACGGAAAGGTATAAAAAGTCTATTAGAAAGGGTTCTCAGTAATACAAACGGTGATACCAATTCAAATAAATTCGATCCTGCATCCAACTGCTTCGAGGAAGACGAACATATTCAAGAAAATAAACAACAGTCTAATTGGTCCTTGCAAGAAGAATTAGAATACAAATTGCTAAAGGACTATTCCAAAGTAATTCAATCAAAGGGTGATTCAAAAGATATTGACAAAACTTTAAAAAAAAAAAATGAGTGTTTTCGAAAGTGATGGCACCAAAGGGAAATATTTATGCATGGCTTATGAATATTTATTAACCATCACCCCAACAAGTGTAGAAGCTTAACGAGCCTTTTCAACCATGTATAATTACTTTAATATAATTCACTTTTTATTATATGAGTTATAGAAAATTGGGAAAACTATTTCGAACTTATATTTATTATGCTTATATTATATATAAATACAAGAACAGTACACAAAGATTAAAGCTTTTGTATACACTTAATTGATCTAACAACCAAACTCCTGATTATCGCGGATCCCGTGGGATTGAAGCTGTTCCCGCATCAATCCCGCGGGATTGAAAATACCGCTGGATTGCAATCCCTAGTTTCGACGGGCTGCTATATATATGTGGTTTTTGAGAGGAAAGTGTGAAAGGGAGTAGAAAAGACTTGTTGTGGAAAGAATAACGTGGAAGAGGCAAAGTCTAAGGGTCTGTTTGGTCCTGATGATTCAAGGGTTTTGGCTGACGTGTCTATGGCGTGATTATCATGATGCGTTGGTGTTTAACTAGGGCCTTGGGTTATCGGGTATATAACAGAGAGAGAGAGAGAGAGAGAGAGCGTCAGGCTCTCGCGAAATTGAATTTGACGGGGCGCGTCATGCCCGCGGAATTTCCGTCAGCGGGAATTAATTGAACGCTCGGAAACGAATCGATTCGAACACGGCTCTGGCTCCGGCTCCGGCTCTGGCCCTTGCTCTTGCCCCGGCTGCTGTCCGCTTCCGTCTCCGTATTTGCAAGTTAAAGTTCGCCCTCGCTCGCGCAACCCTAATTGTACATCGACCCGTTTGCGCGCCTCGCAAACTAACGATAAGCACGATCGAATCGATACCAGTCAATTTTCTCGGACTCGTTCGACTGACCAGAATCACCGTTCGACAAACTTGCAAAACAGACACGACCTCGTTGGATCGAACGTTAACTAATGGCGCTGATTTGTATAAAAAACGTTCTAAAAATGCGTAACAATAAGTTTAATAAAAAACAATTGAGAACGTACAAAGTTCTATATGCCAAGTCCTAGGCAAAGGTTACAAAGTTCAAGTCCGTACAAATGTTAAAAATGTTCTTAACCTAATGAAGGTTCGTAGCGTTCTGCTCCTGGTCGTTCTGGAATTCCCTACCAAAGCTCGGGTAGAGATAATTTCTTTGGTAGGGGACGAATCACCAGTTTGGGGCGTAATTCAAAAACTGTGCAACGCCTACAGATTCCGTGGTTTCATTTTCTCACGGAGCCTCGGAGGATGCTGCACAAAGATTCCTTGTTTCAATCTTCCTTGTTTCGATCTTTCCCCGAAACTGGTGTCGCCTTTCCGCTGAGTGTGGGCCTGCGATGCGTCAATTGTCATTGAGTGGGGTACAGCTTGTCTGCTTTTCCATTTTGAAACAGGACACTTACCTTTCAGCCGTACCCAAGTCCGTAATGAATTTTTAGGGTCAAGCACTACCAATAAAGAACTAAAAAATGACAGTGTTCCACTCGATCGCAGCGCAGACCCAGACACGATGTCTAGACAATTCTAGACACTCGTATTTTTAAACGTTTCTGCCTTCATTCCACACATTTTTATTCAGACATCCGCTCATTCGAAAACAATGCAATCTCTTCTAAACACGGGCCTTAATGTTTATTTTCTCTAATACTAGACGGCTGAGTTTCGAATCGGGAAAATAAAAATTGTCAGTCACTTTAACGAGCTGAACCTAATACAGTATGAGCCTAGATTCTCGAAATGTTTTCGCGGTTTTATACTTCTATTCGATTCACAACTGTATAAAATCCGCTACTTGTCAACTGTGGCACAAAGAGGAAGCTCCGATATTAAAATCTATTCTATTTATTGAAACGACGAGAAAGGCACAGGATTTATATTCATTGTAACAGTTTATCCGTAGGACCTGAAACGTCATCGATCGACGCGTCCAGGAAGAAATTAAGCATCAGAAATGATTTCGGCCGGGCAGATCGGACAAATGTCGAATGCCCGAGGCGGCGAATTGGTCCGAACCGATCCTACGGTCGAACGCACGCGGACATGTCAATCCTCCGGACCGAATCGAATATTTTTTCCCCCGCTTTCGTTTGTTTTCCTTCTGTTTCATCGACAGAATTTTGATTGCTGTTTATTTGCGCGACACGCTCGCGCGCCGCTGTACTCCGGGGCCTAGGACGGTTGTTTCTTTATTTATCTAATTATTTCGTTTAGCTATGGTTTCCGAGGACTGTTTATTCAGTTGTTCATTCGGATGGTTTTCTCGCGAGAACACGTTCCGACGCACGAAATTACTGATAACTTGGCAAACATGGTTCGCAAAACTACGAAAACCGATAAATTGTTTCTCTTGGACATTTCTCTAACAGATGAGACAAATAAAACTCCCTTGCCATTAATAGACCCCGAATTCAGGTGCAGTTTGAAACAGCGGAAAGATTGAAAGGCTTTAAGAGTGTTTATATAAAAAAAAATATATATGTAGATCCTATGCCTCGCAATAGATGCAAACTTTTTGTTTTGCAGAGAGATTTAACCAGGTCATTAACGATTTCCCCCGAGAAACCGAAAATTTATATTTAGCGTGTGATGTTGTTAAATAGTGACGACGAGAAAGTAGAATTTCAGCGGAGCGCGATAATGTTTTTTCTGTGCAGAAACGCAAAGCGTTATCGTTGCAGGAAAAGCGGCAGAAACAGGTGGCCGTGCGAACCTTGGCTACCCAAGGAACACGCACGACTATCAACCATACTTTCCTGCTAATAGTACGTTCCCCGAAATCACGCGGTACGCCGCAGGTTCTTTGAAAACGCACGGCAGTGTGTTTAATAAAAACCGCATTCTCTCTTCTCCTTCTGCTCCGTTTCTTCCGGCGTCTCGCTCTTTCCCCCCGTTTTCTCGACGTGATTTGTAAAGCACGTAACGACGCGTTCCCTTTAATTACGCGGCATTACGTTTCTCGACGGCACACGTAGCAATTTAATGAAAACCACACGGTATAATGGATTCCTCGGGAGCTCGTAACGAAGCTTCCTCGGGTTTCCTCGAAAAGTTTATCGCACGATACTTTCCAACGATGCAATCGAAAACATTTTTGGTGCCGTGATAGCTGAACCATTGGCACGCGGAGCCATTCTGTTTTCCATTTCCGCGATTCGTGACTTATTCGCGAGCTCTGTGCACACAGAAGTTACAGATTTATGGCGTCAAATGCTTGTTCAATCCTCTCACATTTTACAGATCATAAGGAAATTTCACACTCCCCGTCTGTCACCGCAGGAACTAATTTTTGAGATTCGAGAAATAATTGCCGTCGCCCAAATGTGGATGATGCGGCATTCAACGCGTTAATTAATCAATAATACCACGATCGCACTGTGTATAAGAAAGATTGCAGTATTTCTCGACTGTTTGGATCAGTAATATCATAAATGAGCCGTTTATTTTGAAAGTGGCCTAAGTCCACTTATATTTAGGATATAGGATACCAATGTGTCATACTGCTTAAGTGTATCTAAAACAGTTAAATTTACAGTTTCTATTAAAATAATAGCAATTGTTAAGTGAATATGTTTTCTTATCAAAAATGGAGTTAAGCCACTTTCAAAGTTAACAACCAGATTCGCTATAAAATTTAAAAGAGCCCAAGTCCATTCGACATCATTTAAAATGCTTCAAATTGAAACAACAATACTTAATTTACTTTATATATCTTTGCAACACTTCAAAAACACAATTTATGCAATTCAGGGCATTTTCTAACTACATAATAAGTCCAACATGTCCTTGTATTTCGCTGTTGTGATTCGTCTTATATTTTTATAAAGTGGTGTCAATGCAATATTTTCGAACTTTCTTGGTCTACCCCGACGTGGTAATAAATCCAGGATTTTAAGCTTTACATTCTCATCCATTGATATCTTATAGAAAATTTTATATGGTTCATCTCTTAAAAACCGCATCCAGCATATTTTTAACCAATTTATTGTTTCTCCGTTAGAATTCTTTACCCTTTTCAAAATTGCGTCCCCCAAGAATTTTGTTGATATGAAATCCTCCTGTTTCATTTCACTTAGAATAAAATTATTACCTTTCCTTCGGACATTACCAACAATGGATTGGATTTAGGCCACTTTCAAAGTGACGGTTTTAATGATTGAACTAACTGCGAAAACTTATGTGTCCAAAATGATCGTATATACTCCGTTGTTTATGACAGCTAACTTGAAGTTGTACACCTAATTACGGGCAACAAAAAATAATTGACAAATGTACTTAGGCCACTTTCAAAATAAACGGCTCAAATACAATTCGATTTACTGTTATGCCGCAGGAAGGGTTAGATGAAGAGAATCCTCGAATAAACTCCAAAATCTCCCAGCACAACTTACAATTAGGTTTATTTGGGAATAGGTCGCCAAGCAAAGATACAACGCGATTTCGTACAAGACGAATAACTTAATAATACGCGAGTCGACTGACGGGTTACTTGTAACTTCTTCTCTCTCTCTGTCTGACCCTGTGACTGACCTTTCGCAGGGCCTTATATAACGGTACATTTGGTTATGGAAGTTTGGTGGGGATGGATGATGCTAGCCCTTAGAGATAGGGATAGACGTGGAGGTCGGAGTTTTCGCAGGATTCGACTTTAATCTGAAATCTCTGTACCGGTGAGTAATTTTCCTTAGTCTAGTTGATGAGAAAGCCCGTCAGTTCTGACTCATCTATTTATCTAACTTATCTATCCTGATAGATAAGTATTACTGGCTGTCTCGCATAACATTACGATGCTGTGAGAAGTTCCGAGATAAAATTTAGACTTTATGGACCGCAACGGGGATAACTGCATGCAAAAACGGGGATTCGCGGGAAGATCCACATTACCATCGATAAGGAGCAACGATTTAGGGGTCGAGAGCAGACGCTGCATTTTTCGAACGAGCACGTCGTCGCATCGTGTCGCATTTTCGACGAAAATACGTGCCAGGCACGTATCAATCTTCGAGGAGCGAAGAGCGCGAAAGCGAATGACCGTTCCGAACCGTCGGGAATGATTATGCTTTGCGGCGTGAAAAGCGAGCCAAAACGAGGCGGAAAAACGGCAACTCCGAGACCCTACGTGGAATTTCTCTCTCTCTCTCTCTCTCTCTCTCTCTCTCTCGCTCGCTCGCTCGCTGTCTCCGGGTCTCTCGACGGTGAATTTCGAAGCGCGCGTAACAGGAAAAATCGGCGAACAGCTCTCGGCCGAGAGGAAGTTTCCCGGCCGCGGGGCATGCACCGAAAGAAAAACGAGCGTTCCGCCGTGGCGACCACTTTCCTCGTATATAACAATAAGAGCGGGCGTTAGGGGCCCTCGAAAACTTGCGACGCTCGCCTGCATGGAAACCTCTCGTTCTTTACAAAATCACACGCGCATTCGCCACGGTCCAAAACCAGCCCCGCCCGTCGTAAACGTAAAATTTCGCAACGCGCATACATTCGCGATTTCCGTGAATGTCTTGCGTTCCTGAAAATTCGACGTTGTAATTCTTGGAAATACTTGCGAATTGCATTGGCAATCGAAACCGATCCTTGCTCGACTAAGCTATCCTTTTAGAACGCGAGCTATCGATATTGGCACACTTTTTACTTTCGATTACCCCCGAAAATCTTGAACCGTTTTAGAACCCACGAGTCCTAATCAAATTCGGTTCACGCAACTGGAACTACGAGAAAAATTAGTGTTCAACATTAGTCGAGAAATTGATAAGCAACTAGGACCTCGCAGAAGACGTTCCAACGTTGATCCTGAAGACAAGCGACTCGCATACAATATTTTTGCGAATTAGGAGGAAAAAAATACTAAAATCATTTTTTCTGTTGAGCACAATACCATTATTTATATATTTTTCCATTCCAAATTGAATCAGACCATAACGAAGTCGATGCGATTAATAGTTTTCGAGATATGGTCATGCATATTATGATTAAAAAATTTATAACTTACTGGGATAGATGATTATTTTTCAATTCAGTATTCCTCTGATGATAATTCAGTCTTCTACTTGCCCGTGGCTGTGCCCGCGGGCATCGGAGGGCGCCCTTGCCCAAAACCGTGCCCACAGGCACCCGTTCCACTTGAAAAATTTTGACCCCCCATACTTTCTAGCACATTCGTTAAATAATTTACTTGGTCATAGTCGATCGCATAAGGCATAATTCCTTCAGGTGAATAACCATGTCCCGCCGAGTTACGGCACTCTGTCTCCAAAAAGAATTATTTCTCACAAAATGGCAACTAAAGGCGACAAGCTATTGAATTTATATCGAGTACAGGAGTGTTACCCTTACTTAAAAATAGTTTGATTTAGTAACATTTAGTAACTTGGGTTCTGCACTCCACAAAACGTGGAACAGCTTACAAAAGAAACGATGACCATGTATATGAAGATGTGCCGAAGTAGAAATAATAATATGGGTCACTAAATTGAAATAAATTTGTAGTTTTATATTTACCTTTAACTGTGGAATTCATATTATTATGAATATGAATGTATTTATAATGCCAGGTGATCAGAACACACGTTTTCACATACACTATTTCGCGACAAGCGATCCAGTAACCTAAAACAATTATGCGTTGAGACTAATGCCAGGGGTCACTTTGCGTCTCTGTGGAATGTATAGTACATAAAAAATTCACTGATACGTGTTTTTCTTCACCTTCAATTTTGAAGTTTTTCCCTTCTAATTCATCGATTAGGACCACTGTGCGCCGTGCTCCGGAGGCTCGACGAGCCGTGAACGTCGATCTCGCAGAAAAATTCGCCGGGTCTCGATCATTCCAGCCGACTGAGCGGCTCAAAGACGTCACTGAAACACACCTATCGATGAGATATCGCGGACGCCTAACCCCGCTGTCTGCGGATCGAAGGGATTTCGGAGAGTGTCTGAACGGAAAAGGGCTCCAGAGAGAGAGAGAGAGAGAGAGAGAGAGAGAGAGAGAGAGAGAGAGCCTGCTAGGATCGGTGGTGGCAGGAGTGCGAGGAGAGAAAGGGGGCTCGTGGATATTTAATTTTCCACGAGCCCCGAACCAGCCTTTTCTCCAGTCGAATTGATTCGTTCTCTCGCGAACTGGCTGGCTGGCCCCATCCCGGAACCGATGCCAGGATTTTCCCACGGAATATCGCCCTCTTTCATCCCTCTTTCATCCCCCCGAACCCTCTCCCTCTTTCTACGGACGTTCTCCCTCCTCCGATATTCAATTATCCGCGAATAAAGAACGCGGTTGGTGCGCTCGGATTGTCGCACAGTGGCTTAACATGCGACTTCCGTCGAGCTAAATTTTATTTTCACGTCTTGCCTCGGGTTGTTTGTGTGCCTGTTTGCGGTTGTGTTCTTGTTTTCATGTCTGAAATTTCTCATCTATGAATTGTTATGCGGGAGACAGCACGACCTTATCTTGCGACATTATCTTTTGGAAAATGTCTCTCAGAATATTTTCACGTTTTCCTACCGTCTTTGGAATCGTCGTAACGATTTTCATTGGAGATGTAGTACACCGGGAAACAGATTGCGGGTTTTTATGCAAGATAAAAATGTTGCCCGTCAGTTCTGTGTAACAGAGGCCAAGTGAGTAATAGTTCTTTAATAATTCTGGTAGCGTGAAAATAATACGTCGATTCGCACCTACCCGCTTCTGTTGTAAATACATAAAATCCGCGGTGCAATGATAATTCAGGAATAAATAATTCCGAGTATTTTATGCGGGAAATTCTTTACCGAGGCTTCATTTTTTTCTGTTGTTGTTGCTCAACCGCGTTTCGATTTAACGCTTGTCGTCGTCCCGCTCGATTTTTCTCACACCACCGCGATTTCTGCAGCTTTCGAGGGCTGCGCGGTAGGAAGTGGAAGAGGAGGAGGGTTGCTGCCGTGATCTTCGGTGTCTGTCGTCGAGCGATCAACCCTTTCACCGGCTCCCCCACAATGGAGCCCAGCCATTGTACGCCGACCGGAGAATTTGATTACCCGATCGAAAGACCATCTCCCGGGACAAGCTGCTCGTGATTACGCGGCCACCGGTTAATTAACGCGAGCGTTTCAATTCGACCGGAGCACCCGCGCTCTCTTTTCCATTCTTTCGCTCGCGATTCGACCCCGACCCGGCCCGGAGATATCGAGATATCGAGAACAAGCGCGGTCGATTCTCGCGCTGTTCGACTCGATCGGCTCCAGCCTCGACCAACAGCTGTACGGATCTGTTCCTCGCCCTCGATATTAATCCACCGTTACTCCGTTTAATTGTGTAACTGCCTTCGAAATGAAACGGACGCAGGAAACAGTATTAAAATAATTTCCTGTCTTGCATTTTTCGGGGGGGGGGGGGGGGGGGGGGCGAAGAGTCCAGCTGTTTCATTTATTCAACAAGATTAGCTACCAAAGAGATAAAAATATGAATGAGACAAATATTGAATTTCAGGGCTG